>VZRZ01004300.1:2140456-2211481 GCA_013398175.1 Climacteris rufus | reverse complement strand
GGGGGGGGGGAATGTAATTTTCAGTTTCACCAAAGCTCTGGAGAAAAGGTGGTATCTTGTCTCAGCTACAGCATTAGACACAAAGCTGAAGCAGTGTGTATTAAAACTTCTGCAGAGACCCCATGAGCACAAATTATTTTCTTTCTGAATTATTTTTATTCTTTGGAGTTTCAAAACTGTTCTTCCACTCCAAGGACATTGGAAAAGCCAACATCCAGTAATTCTCCAAGTGGTGTCAAAACAAGAGCAGTATCATATTACAGTGTGACATGCTGTATCCTTTCCTATGTGCTAGAAGTCCTTGCAGAAAAAGATGGGCAGTAGTCCTGCTTGAGGCAGGTCCATGTGGCTAAAGCATGTAGAAAGGGAATGTGAGGCCTCACTGAAATCGATGTATCCTCCTGAGGGTCTCCAGTTTCAGAAAATGGGACTTCAATACTGAACCCTGAAGGAAAGGCTCTATGTTTGAATAGCTGGGGAAATGGTCTTTATTATATAAAAAGCTAGAGGAAATCTCATCAGTGATAAAATCCATTTGAGTGACCAACAAATACAGAAATATTGTTGTTACTTGCATGTTCAAATTTTGCGTAGTTTATCCAACCTTACGAAAAAAATACAGAGACAGAGCAAAAAATTTCCCTGGGCACTGATTTTAGAGGGGTGTAAGAACACAATTAAGCACTATGAGTAACTCACTGTGCATTAAAATGAAGTATATGTTTAAGACTTTGCATTACAACATCCTGGGGCAGAAGACCATTCGCTCTCAAATGATCCAGAGAGGTTAGAGGGAATGTGGAGGAAAATGAACTGTGCATTTTCCCCTTACTTTGTAATCACATTTGTGCATTGGTTTTGTTGGAATTAGATACTGTATGAAAAAACAGAGTAGACAGTGAATTGACAATAAAAATGTATGTCTCCAAAACTGATGGAGTAAAAGGGGTATGATATCACTGGCAAGTCAGTCTTACTGCATACAAGCAGACAGAATGCAAACATTACAAAGACAAGAAACTTTCTCCTACCAGGAAGTGCTGTCTGGCTGCCTCTCCTCTTAACACTATTGATTATGCTCCCCAAAGGTCATAAATTACTGGAAGAGTTATTTTTAAGAATATTTGCTGAGCCTGACCTGTCAAGAGAGGTTAATCTAATGACTTTCCTAGCTTCAGTCTGCAGTAAGCTAAAGCAGGATTTCCTCTCAACTGCTGTTAAAAGCTCCTGCATCTTCCAGATTCATCCCGACTTGTTATTAAAAGATATAAACTAGTAGGTTCACAAAGGGGTTAAACTCTTTTGCACAGAGGCTAGAACAAGGGCACAGAGCAACTCAGTGAAAAGGGAGAGCGAGCAGGTCTCACACTAGGAAAGCAGTGCATTTTTTTCCATGGGGCAGTTCAACATCCAAAAAAAAAAAAAAAGAAAAATGAAATAACAGCAAAATAACAACAAAGGGCTCAAATGTTTGCTTTCACACAGATTTTTTAATTATTTTTTAACAAGTAACTCCGAGGGAAAAAAGGAAAAAACGGGGGGGAAGGTCCTCTTACAGTCATAATGGAGTGATTTGGTATGTTTTTCCCACTGCTTTTTTTTACATCTCAAATGTACTTAACTGTTTGGAAATGGAACTCATATTGTTTCATTGTCTAAACTCTTCTACGGAAAATATGACAGGGAAGGCAGAGAAAAAAATAAAAAAAAAAAACAAAAAGAGAATAGGAAAAAATTGAGAAAGAGGTGTTTTTTTACTCTTGGCTGTTTTGGTACAAACAGGTAATATTCTCCTAACTCTGATTACTCTACTGATATTTATAATTTTAGAGGACAGCTCTTAATAATTCCAAAAAGAAAAAGGTAGATTTATAAAGGAGGGAGAGGGAACTAAGTGAATCTTTCATAGAAAGTATTAACAGAGATGTGGAGTAGTAATACTAGATTTGGATGCAATATTTACTGCTGAGACTTAAAGAAGAAAAATACCCTAGCTTACTGCCTTGCCACACTAGCCTTCTCTGTGTCCAGACCTGCTGACATGGTCCTGTTGACGTGACCGTAACCTTACCAAAGCCACTAATTTGGTGAATGCTAGACACAGCAAAGAAAGCTTCAAATATGTATGCCTGGCCCGCTTCTGTAAGGATCACAGACATCAGTAAACAGTGTACTAGAATTCACAAAATAGAAAAGCACAACTTTAAAGGCTGCATGAGTGCTGCTCAGTTCTATTTGCACTTTTTTTTTTTTCTTTCGTACTTGGAGGCAGCTCAGATTAATTTTACTGCAGTTGAAAATCATGCAAATATAGTTTAGAAGGAGGCATTTAATTCTTTATTGCTCTTGCACACAACACAAATAGCACCTCCAGTACTAACACAGCGAAGTGTTTTTAGTGTTATTCCACTATACAGTACATCACAATGTTAATTTTCCACATTACTTTATTTCTTCTCTAACCCATATTTTACAACAGAGAAAACAAACTGCTTGTAATTACACTGCATGCCAGGACAAATTAAGTAAACACGCATTTTTAATGCTTTTGGCTGTTAGGGTGAGAAACAAAGGGCTCTGGTTAAGGTCAATATTAGAGTTATGCAATTGCTCTGGGATACAAAAGACAAATGCCAGTGATTGAACATTGGTGAAATGGAAACTGTCCATACTGTGCAGTGTTTCTGAACTCCTGAAAATAATATGCTATGCTGAGATGAGGTCAGTTCTTTATTTTCATTTTCTTTCAGGATAACACTAATACAAATAATAAATAATAATAATAAACTAATGAGAAAATCTATTGTGTCATTAGTGAAGTGATAAATCAGCAAAAAGTAAATGTGAGAACAGCTATTGAAGATCAGCCTTGTGTTGTGTTTGCTAATGCTACCATCTCAGTAGAAGTGGGTGATACTGATAAAGGTTAACAGCAACTATAGGGGAAACCTAATTTTGCTCTCACTGATGCTGGTGTAAATCTGACTTCAGTGGAATTATACGTCTCTAACTAGAAAGCAGACAGTGACCTGATAGTTATATTGTTTGGCCATGGACAATGAGGAGTTTTACGTGTTCTTGCCTTTAATGGTATGGATTAGGCCAGAGGCACAACATTCAGAGGCAGATGAAACCTCACGGGAAAGGGTACTCAGACTCATCTTCTTTACTCAGCCAGCCGCAGATACTGGGTTACTGGCTTATGTACATCTCTATTTTAGTGATAAATTCATCTTTCTCCCAGAACAAGGTATATGTTTCTGAGACATTGTCTTTGCTAGCAAGATGCTTAGTACACAAAGAGCTGAGGTAAAGAAAGAAAAAAATCCACACAATGTATTTCACATGGAGAAGATAATGGAAAGAAACAATATTAAGAAAGAGATAATAGAAAATTCCCTAGAGGGTGACACCAGCCCATTTTGTGATTAATGGACATTCAGAACATGGAACAGAAATAAGTGTCCAGTCAAATTTCAGGGAAGAAGTCAAGGATAAATCCTTAGGAACTGGAGAGAAGTTACTAACACAAACCGAGAACTTACCTAGCTTCATCTCTGAACTGTAATTGCTGTAGCTAAACGGGATACTGAGGGCCAGCCCCAGTTTCTCAGTGAATTAATTTGTGAATTCTCAGGCTATCATTTACATTCCCAGCTCTTGGTAGGTGAAAATATTTCCCCTCCTTGTAATATCATCTACAGCTGAAGTCTCTCCTTTCCATCAGAACAAGAACTGCTCATTGCTTGAGCACAAGAAGCCCATGCACAAGTGATGATGGAAAAGGCAGGCCTTTGCTGTCACCTGGCCATACTCAGCATTGCCCAGCACATTCACCAGTCTCAAGGAGGAGCTCTGCTGGGCTGGTGTCTTAGTTGGTCCTCCACCTCGAGGCAGGGCTGTGTCCCTGCCAGGATCTAATGTGGTAGTAAACCATTTCAAACACTAGACAGGGTGGGACTATGTTGTTTTAGTCTGATTCTTTTACCCCTTCCCTCTGCTACAAGCTTCATGGTAAGTGGGATTAGTTCCAACTCCCAGTCAAATCCAGAAGCAAACTGATGCAGGACTGGTGCAGATTTACAGCAGAGATAGAGTTCTGAAAAATTTATTTCTATTCTCTCAGTGATATCTCCCTCCCAAATCCTCATATCACACTAAACCTCACTCAGTGGTGTTGATCCATGTGAACTAAAGAAGATGAGGTAAGTACTTCAAGAGTAACAAAAGAAGGAAAAGGCATTTAGAGTGACAGAGATAAAGCTTATATGACATCAATGTACAGAAAAGAGCTGAGGGAAAAGAGATTGTCATGGCTTAGCCCCAGCCAGGAACTAAGTACCATGCAGACACTCACTCATTTCCCCACCAGAGGAATGGGAAAGAAAATAAGAAGAGTAAATGTGAGAAAACTTGTGGCTTGAGATACAGATAGTTTAATAACTAAAATCAAACACACACACATACAAGCAAAAAACAAAAACAAAAACAAAAACAAAACAAACAGACAAAAAACCCCCAAACAAACAAGGAAATAATTCACTTCCAATGGGCAGGCAGGTGTTTAGTCATCCCCAGGAGAGCAGGGCCCCATCACAGGTAATGGTTACTTGGGAAGACAAATGTCACCACTCCAAATGTTCCCCCTTCCTCATTCTTACCCCCACTTCATATACTGAGCATGACATGATATGGTCTGGAACAACACTTTGGTCATTTTGGGTCACCTCTCCCTGCTGTGTCTCCTCCCAACTTCCCATGAGCCCCTACTGCCCTTGCAAACATGACAGTTCAAAAAGCAGTACAAAATGCCAAAAAGGCTGCGACTCTGTGATAGCAATGACTATACGTCTCTATATTATCAACACTGTTTCCAGTACAAATCAAAAACATAACCCTATACCAGCCACTGTGAAGAAAATTAACTCTACCTCAGTCAAAATCAGCACAGAGAATCAGTAAAGTAGTTTAATCTTGGCAAGGGCTGTTGACGAGTGGTTCAAAAACTAAGCCCATATTGGCCCTGATTTTGCCTATGGCTTATGCTGTTATTAAGTACACAAAAAAATATTACTCCCCTCCAGAATATTAGGAGGCATGCCCACTAAAACAAGGGACAACATTCTATTTTGAAGAAGCTAAATACTCATACAGCTCTATATTGTATAGTTACTACATTACTTTATAAATACGTCTAGCATCCATAAATAGTTCAGCTTAATCTATGTGAATCACTTCACTCACTGCTGAAATGCAGCTTCCTTTGTTTATATCCAAGTAATGTAACAAGTGAGTTTACTTCCAAGAAAGAATCTTGAGTTTGCTGCCTGGATCTCAGGGTCCAATGTGTTTTATCTCCTAATAGGGTTGCTATGCCATTCATTGTCTACTGTAATGTATTTCTATATAAAATATCACTATTTTTCCTTTCTGCAGGCTAGCTTATTGCCTACCTGCTTTACACAGCGGCCATATGCATCCATGCCTGTGTATTTTATTCTTCAAAAATATTTTATTGTTACTTTGAGAGAATTTACTGACCTGCCCATTTTTCTACAATGCAGCTGGAGATTTTGTGTCGCTTAGCTTGTACAGAGTATGAAAACTGAAAACTGAAAACTGTCAGTGCTATGTTCTCAGTTTTCTGAATGGAGAAGAGCTGTTTTCTATAATCAAAGGTTCATAAATGGCTTGTAAAAGTTTAGTGAACAGGGCCCATAACCTATTGATCCCATTGTATTCAATACAATTCGCTTTAGTCAATGAGCTCAGTAAATAATGATACTGGTGTTATAAGCATCTTTCCTTCCTTATAAACAACTATTCACTTGTGTCCTGTTATAATGATAATGTCACTGATTTACAGAGGTTGCCCAAGTTACCTTATTAATTAGAAGATGCATTAGGCCTATTGCAAAACATTGTTCTGACTGTGAGCTATCACTGCCCAAGGACCTCTAAAAGACAAAGAATTCCATTTTGCAAAATCTAGTTAACATATCAAAGAGCAGTAAATGTGCAAATTGCTGTCATAAGGAATCCTTTATTGCTTTTCCTTTTCATGACAGCACCCCTCCCCCATTTCTCCATTCTACCCACTTTGACAAGGTCACTCATTGGAAAGAAGAGCAGCTATTTATGTTCTTCAGATGTTTACCTTCAGCAAAAGACACTTCAAAGACTGCTTATGGGACTCTCCTCTCACCCAGCAAACACTTAAAACCCATTGTTGTGATTGATGGGCCCTTCCTGCAGATTTAATAAATATAAGCAGAAGCCAGATCCCTTTTTTTTAAGGCCAGCTGTCTTGAATAATAGGCAAAAAGCTCATGGGTGGCCAAGGTAGACAGAACTCTTCAGGAAATCTTATGATTATTTGACACATTTGTATGTGTGTGTGTGTGTATTTCAAGTTTATTATATAAGCTTCCTCAATACCTGGGTATGTTTCCTGTTGCTATGGAGCACACTTACTTTAACAGATCCTACAGACTTTTATTAGGAATTTTGTGCATTTCCAGTGTTGCACAAGAGACAAGACAGCCTCATGTTTATTTAGATTTAGATTGAGGCTGAACTGGTTCAGTGAACTGTGAGACCCTCCAAACATAGGACATTATCAGATTGAAAGTAGGAAAAGAATTTCAGAAGTGGAACTAACAAACTGATATGGGTTCTGGTGCTTAGAAAAAACATCACCTATATCTAAGCAGATAAATGCTACTATATCACAGTTCTGTAACATATATGTAGAGACTGAAAATGTGATTGCTTTTTTGTTCAACTCTCTCTGGCTTGATTGTAGTTTGAATAGCCCCAAAACAACATAGTCAGGAAAAGTAAGGATTTCAGATTCTCAACTCAGGGGAATGATTCATATATGTAAAGTAGGATGGGGTGTGTCTGTGTTTCATGTGAATACAGCATGTCAAAGAGTCACCCAAAATCATTGTGCTAGCATCTTACACAAAAGGATGCTTGCTTTCATAAAAGGATAGGTCTAGAAATGCTCATTTAAATCTTCCCTAGGATACTTGCATATCAGTCATGACCTGCAAAACCGCTAGTGGCTCATTGAAATAAAATCTTAGGGTAGAAGATTGGTGAGGGCACATAAATTAATTTATTAGCAAGGTCTCAAATCTGAGAGTAACACTTTTCAACTAAATTATGCTCTACATCTTGCAACCAAGAGCGAATTTCACTTTCAGTTGAAGTGACTTTACCCCAGTTCTCAGTCTTGTGATGAAAGATGTGAAGATTTTGGTGTCAGTCCTTATTCCTTCTATGGAAAATTCTGAAAATGGCATGCAGACGCACCAAGGAAACCCTCTTTTTTTGCTATGTGTGCCAGCTGCCTACTCGGTGCAGATAAACCCATTATTACAGAGTTAGGCTCGAGGTCCCCAAACAGGAAGGTATGGAGAGCCAATGTCCCACAGTGGGAACATATTCCTTGAAAAAGGTTCATTCAATCTTCCAGGTTTGCCACCAGTGTCCTGTCCTGTGTTGTGGGAGTGACTCTCTCTCTTTCCTGTTATTATCCTCTCCATTAAGAGTTATTGAATGCTGTGACTTGACTTTTTCCCTAATGTTACATACTGACTCTTGGCTACATTCATCCAGCCAGAGCTGACCTTCCTCTGTATTTCAAGCTATTCCCAGTATTATTTTGTGTTCTTTCTATGCTATTCACAGGTAATCAGCTGTCTGACAGAAGTACTATACAAACTCATCTAAGGATACAGAGCTAAAATAGATCATTGCCATGGAGTTCAGCATTTCAACAGGAAAGTCATCTGTTTAGTATCTTTGGCAGCTTAATGAGGTTGAAAATGCAAATAGATTTTAAGTTTTGAAAATTGTGAAGTAAACGAGGTTTCTTCCTTTGTTTCTGGGAATGGGATGCAGCATCTGCAGAATCTGTCTGGCTGTAGGAGTCTCCCTCTAGAATTAGAGACTCTAGCTGCAACACAACAAGCATGAAGGAAATTTTGGTCCTTGATAATACAGGACTTGTAGAACTGGTGTGCTCTACTACCAAAAGAGATCATAAATTTGATGAAAATCATAAAAAACAGATTTCTGTGAGCCCCAAGAGAAATAGGTGACTTTCACCTTCCAAGTGTGGGCTGTGAAACATAACATTTGCAACTTGGGCATATGACTTCCATATTCAACAAAACCTCCCATAAGACACGAGCCTATTTTTCTTTTGTCACCAGTAGGAAAATAAAAGAGGATGAAGTCAGTCTCTAAATGTGTCCTAACTCCTCTTAAATTAAGGTAGTTGGGTGGAAAGCCTTAAAGATGTCTGTAAGCTTCATTCAAGAGTACTGATGTCTATTGTCTACCTCTTCTGTCATCCAACACTCCTCTTTTGAAAAAAAAATTAAAGAATGTGATTAATACAGAAAAAAAATCCCCTCAACTATTATAAGCAACATACAATTAAATAACCTGCAATTCTATAGCTAGGTTATTGTTCTCTATTGATTAGTATTAAATGTTTTCCCATTTCTCTAAAAAGGATAGAATTAAATCAGAATTGTAACAAATTTTAAGTCTCATTTGCTATCCATTTACTTTACAGGTTCTGTGTGTTACATGATATGAGATATTTTATAAAATGGTCTATAGAAAAGATAGTGCACTTGAAAAAGCACACAATGATCAGCAGCACTGTGTTCCACAGACCTTCCACATCAACCTTTGATTTCTCCAGTTCTAAGTTACTATAGGTCATGCTTATCTGTAGTTCCTAGAAAACTGTCCGAGGTTTCTAGCCCAATCTTTATTCCAGGTTTCATTTAGCAAAATTTTTGAATTATCTGTTTTAGATCTATTTCTTTAGAAGAATAGCTGTATTACAATGTTTTCTCTGCCCCCAAGCTGAGAACATTAGCCTGTACCTGCAGAAAAATTAAATTACAAGCAGAGAAGTTGATTGTTTTCCCAGTGAAAGTGGTGTAAATTTTGTAAAGATACAATAGCAATTCCCAAACCCATCCTGTTCTGTTAAGAGGAAATCTACTGTAATCGACAAACAAGCTGTAAATTCTCTTTAAGATTTCTCTTAAATTATTTCTATTTTCTCTTCCTTAATATTTCCTTGCAAACAAAATATTTTCAAAATATCTTCAAAATATCTTAGGCAAAAAACTTTACTTCAGAGACTGTAAACTTCATATGAACAGGTATTTTCTTATGGCCGCTTTAGGGACTCTAGTGAGGTTTCTAATGTTAAAATACCACCTTTTCTTTTTATTTTCTGTATGTACAATTACAAGAACAAATTATGAATTTCACAAATATGTACTATAGTCTTCTGAACTTGACAAAGTATTCTCTGGAGTTTGTTATGCCAGAAATTCAGGGTTTGCTACCCCACTGTGATAATTTTTGTATGCCACTTTTTATATTGTCTGTCATTTATTTTTTTAAGATATAAGTAAAGTTCAGTGGCTGCATTCATAGTCATACCTTACCCATTTTTTAAGGTTTCTTTTGACACTGCATAATGAAATTTAATTGTCTTTAATGTAAGATCTTAGGAATATTAAATATTTAGCAATAAGTTCTCTTTATTCTATTTTCAGACAGGTACCTAACCAGAGATAAATTCCTGAGATGGTACTATTGAAGATTTTTTTTTTCCCTTAGGTATATCATTCATCATAGCAAATACCTCAAAAATAAAAAACTTTTTAACATGAAATGCATTACACCCATCTTCTGTCATCTTTTCTTGAGTTCCAGGCATAATTTTATAGGCATTTCATAACCACTTCTATGCCTACTGAAATATATATTCATTAGCAATGATATTATATTTGAGGGTCTGATGTAAAACTTAATAAACACAGAATGATTTTGTGCCCTGACTGATGGTCTATCTTAGACTCACATAATAGGTCCTAAACCTGAATCCAAATCGAGGCACAATTTTAGGGGAGTTTGCACTGACTTCACATCCAAATTCTCGGGCTTCTAACTTGTTCACACAGCTGAAGAGAAGTTCTGCAGGTCATTTTCAACTTCATGTCCGAGATAATGACATCTCACAACAAAATCATCAGATAAACAAAGCAGGCTGAGCTCCGTTCAGTCATTTATGAGCATGCAGACAATATTAATCAGAATACTGATATGCAAGCCTATCAGGCCAGATTCTGGTACCTGGACCCTTAGTGAATAATATATGCATAATAATCTCACTGAAGCAACAGCATAAAAATATTTGGCAAAAAAAGTACTTTGGAAATAGTGAGAGAAAAGATACATGTGCAGTGACTTGCAGAGCACATTGATTTTGGTGCAGCAGTGTGTTTGCCGCGTTCACACAGACTGCTTTGAGCTCTCAGCCTAAGCAGAGTTAGTTTACCCATGACCTCAGAATGCTATTATGTGTTAACACTAACTGACATGTCATGGACCTAAGCTGACTGCAGGAGCAGACTGATCACTTTGAATATTACGCCTGAAAATTAGTTTTTATTTTACACCAGCTCAGCTCGTAAGTTTCAGAATCTTTGCAGCTACAATACTTTCAGTACAAAAGGTTATTTTTGTGGAAACACCACTTTTTAAGCTTAGGGCATCTTGGTGTTCTGCTGATGGCATATGAGTTAAGTAATGGGAACTGCAAAAACAACCTAGGACATATTTGGTAACACTCTTTACCCTCATCACTCTCCATCTTCTTTTCCCCATGCTTTACTTCCCCAGCAGCTGATGACAATTAAATCTATGAATGCAAAGAACTCACCTCACACCACTCCACTGTAATTATAACTTTGCTGCCGACTTCCAGATCTGACAGGCTCCGTCTTGTCTGCCCCTTGATGCTGTGGCATTTATTTACAATCTCAATAACATCTTGCAGAAAATGAATTGTACTAGTGCCAAGGATCAGAGATTGATATATTGTGAATGCTAGGAGAAGCAGATATTGAAAGGCAGAGAATAAAGGACTAAGATAATGGATAATTATGTTAATTTTTCAAAGATCTTTGAAGAGGTGACATCGTTTGCATGCCAAAGGAAAAAGGGGGGGAAAAAAGATTAACAATTAAACATAGGATGTAAAGAGAGGAAATAAATATTCAGAAGAACTGATGAACTTTTTTTCCTCTGTCCAAATGTGTGTTCTGATCGTTTTTTTTATTTTCTTTTACACCTGCACCCATTTATTGGAAACTCGATTATAAAATATTGTACTCCAGGGAGCACAAGGACTTTCAGTACCATTGCACTGGGTTTTCTAAAGGCAAATTGCAAATCAGTTCAAGGTGGAATGCCATTTATACCTTAACCATATCATGAGGACTACATTTTTTGGTTTGACAGTGCTTCCAAACTCTCAGCTTCATTTGTACATTCTTACTACTTCTCAATCCCAAATCAAGGCAAGCTCCAAAAGACACCACACATATCTCTGGCCCCTGCCTAAGCTACCCTCTTCCCTCTGAGTGCCATGGTTAGTGCAAGAAGGAAAACCAGCTGTGGAGAGAGGAAGGCATCTTTGGCACACAGCTGTTGCACCTGCCAGATGTAACTAGAGAGTCCTTCACAAAGGCCTCATTTCTGCATCCTCTGCCCTCCCTTTCTCCTGCTCTTCAAGCATGGCTGCTGCATAGGGCAGCTTGGTGATAAGACCTGCTGGAATGGCTTATGTCTCCAATTCCGACCTACAACTTGTGACATCTTCATCAGAATGTTTCTGGAAGGGGGAGGATCATGGACTACTTTTCTGTCACAATGTACATGTTTTGAACAATATCTTCTTGAAGAGATTCTTACTACCTTGGAAGCTGTATTGGTGGCCAGTGTTCAGCCCAGAGGCTGACATCCCTCTTTTTAGGTTGTTTTTGGCACCATCATGTGCAATCCAGTTACCCTAAAACTGTGGGTGTCAAGGCAACGCATTCTTTCTTGCAGAGTTGAGACATTTCTTTATGTGGAGCTTGTATAATGTGTGTAAAAATCTGTCAAAATAGTTTTCTTTATTAATAAACTTCACAAAACCTGTAAAAAAAAGCTTAGTGTTGTCTGTGTTATTCCCTGAGAGCAACAGAAAATGTTTTGCCTTGCCAAACAACACTGTTCCAAAAATGCCATCTCTCCAGAGCAGTAATCCTCACATTTCTTACCCATTTGGCAAGCACAATGAACTCTGAAGCAGGGTATAAGCTAGAAGGAGAAGTTTCCAGTTCTCAAAGTTAAAAAACAGAGGAGTTTCCAAAATATATCAGCTTGTGCCATTTTCTTCTTTGGGAAGTTCTTTGATGTATTCAGGGACCATGCCAGAGCCTGAGGCTGAACTCAGTCATGATACTGTAAATCAGGGTAAATCCACTGCAGGCACTGGTGGACTTGAAGTAGTTTGTTTCTACTGTAGTGATCGTGGTGTGTCAATCAGATTACCTCCTTATTTATGCTACATATAATATTACTTTCCTGAAGGATTTCAAACCCTTTTGCTAGTTCTGTGTGGTAGGAGCAGAGTGATTTTTTTTGTTTAATTGTAGGAAGCTAAAGAGTAATTTCTTGCTCCCTGTACTTGACAGGAAGTTTAGTGTGATCCCATGCGAGCACAGCAATCGGTGACCTGTGAGAGACTCTACCATTGGCTGGGAGAATAGTTCTGGGGGAAGAGAAGTGCCGCTCAAAGAGGAAAGAGAGGTATTTCTCAAAGCCAGCTCACAAGACAGACGCGGTTGCCAGCTATTACAGGACCGATCTGTGCGCAGAATCCTTCTTGGTGCTTTCAGCTGCTGCTGCTTGCTATGAATACACAGAGACAAAGAGGAAATAGAAAAGAATCGAGGAAACTGAAAGTGCTAACGTATGCAGAAAGAGTGCAATGTTCCCAAACAAGACACAGCACCAGTGATCTTCTAAGCAGGCTCACCCACTGGACTGTGGCCAAAATAATCCCCCCTTCATTTCAGGGTTTTTTTTCTCATAAAGTGTCTGCAGTTTTGAAGACAAAGTAAAAAAAGTAAATCCTGTTCAGATTTTGGAAATTGATTAATGATTAAACATATTTAGATTGGTTCCTTTCAAAGTAGTAAAGATTTGCTGATGACACAAATGCATTCTTAAGGGAAATGGATGTTAATTGCTGTCTAGACATTTTATTACTACAGTGGGGCACTAGTCATTGACCATCTCTTTTTTTTTCCCTTTTTACACATTAAACTATAGGTCAGGCTAAATTGTTTGTTTGTTTCTGTAGAAGATAACAATGTGGTTTCAGGGTGGTACGTAACTGAGAACTTTGAGATACCAATCAGATCTCTTCAAAAAGCAGTGCAGCAGGAAAATATCCGAGTGACAGAAACACTAACATTTTTCAAGGAATATTTTTCTGATTCAAAAATGCAACTGTGTCTACTGCAATTTTAACAGGTCACTCTCCTTCACACAGTGCAAACATTCAGCAAGTTCTTGCACCTCTGCCTTTGTCCCTCTTGGAACATAGTGGAGTAATTGTTTAACTAACATCAGTGCTGGGTAGGATGCTTTGACTTTGCATACATAAAATGCTTCAGCACACCTTTTAAGTTCAAGCCAGTGTCATATTTTGCTGAGGAGAAAAGACTAATGACTATTTGTTCTGCTTGTCTAGCAAGCAAGCAGTTAAAGATTAATTCAGATGAAATGTAAAACTCCTTATTGATAGCCCTCAACACAGAAGAATATACCTGAAGTCAGTTGGCCTGATTCTGATCTTACCTCAATTTTCCATCAGTATAAATCTGTTTCTGCCAAGCAGCTTGGTCCTGATTTACATCAGGGTAAGCAAAACAAGACCATTGTTTTTACAGGCTTCACTTATGCTGCTAAGTGATGCTGATTTACTCTAATGAGAACACATCTGTGCTTCACAAGGTAGGTGAGAGCATTCACAGTAGTGGCTCTTCCTAGAGAAAATTTGAGGAAGCGATGGGAATGAAAGTACATTGGTTCAAAAAACACACTGCTATTTCAAATAACATTGTTGGGCAATTAAAATTACAGCAGATGACATGACAATGCTAAATTACATGCTTCAAACTTGTCAGGCTTACTGTATTTAAAAGATACATTCTCACCATTTCCCTTTATTATGCATTTGCCTCTCAGTTCTACTGTCCCTCTTCTGCACAATTAATGTAGTAAAATGAGATTCCTCAGTTTGGGAAGCTCTTTACTTGTCTGACAGTGTGACTGACCCAGGAGAACACACAATCAGGGAGAGCCCATGACATCCTGGTGCTATTAAAAAAGGTCTACCAGGTTTTGTATTCTCTGACTGTAGATACACCTCCTTCATGTATCAGCACAGTAACCTCACCTACAAGAGAACAGAGGGATGTTGTGAGATTCCAGGTTTAAAATACCTTTTTTTTTATATGTTACATTGAAAATCATTTTTAACTACTTCTTTTCAGCAGTAGAGCCTGAACTACTTTGCTAAAATAGCCATTGCCATTATCACCACTTTCCAAGAATGCAAAATGAAGCAAAACCACAAAGAAATATATATTTTAAAAATAGCTTATATCTCAGGAAAAGCCACCTTGACCAAAAAAATACCTGAAAGATCTCACTTCAAAAATGTCATCTCCTGTGTTTCTTTCCCATTTTGCAAGGGCTGTTATAGCTTTATGCACATCTGACTGGTTTAGAAAGAGTGCCTGAAAAGGATCACAAAGTAAACCTAATGCCCACATATTCAACTGTTGTCTCTGTAACTTTCTCCTTCAGAAAAATTTTTTCTGATCAGAAGTTACAACTCTGATGCCTTAGGCTATTTTTAACTCATATCAGAACCAGAGCAACACTGCCCTACTCTCACAAAATTTTGAGAAGCCAAACTGCTATGTAGCATTAAAAGAATTTATGAAATTGCACATAGAAGCTTACCATACAAGTGTGAAGGGCATTGCTAGCATTGCTGTGATAAAACCATGTAGCAGAAGTGGCAATAATAAATTAAAGAAGGCTTAAAATTATTTAAGTACTATTTTTAAGCAGATTTAAGATCAGGATCATTTTCATTGACAGAGGACTCTGAACTCAGCATGCATTGTGGGGATTTGTCTGCATTAGCAAACAGCAAATACTGCAGGTAATTGTTGCAAACCCTTAATCTAAACACAGCTAAACCAGTTGACCATGGTCTCATTTCTGTCAGTAATCAATACAAGCTGAACAGGCTGTCTTCTCTGCTTCTTTTTCATCTGGTTTGCCAGATCTTGCCTTGTTTCAGACAGTAAAGCTGGCAAAGCACTCCCCTGAAGTTATTCTGGCTCCTTTGGCCAGGACTGGGTTGGGGAGCCCATCTGAAGGGCTGTCAGATCCCACATAGACAGAAACAAGATGCCAGGAAGGGTAGTGACTGTTTCAGTAGGCATGGATAGATCTAGAAGATGTTTGCGCATAGTCTGTATAGTAGAGAGAGAAGTCCATTTCAAGGCTGATGCAGATTATTACTATGTCCTTTCCCACCATTCAGCACCCTTATTGCCCCTCTCTGGCACAGGTTGCCATCAGCTCATTTTTGCTGACAAAACTCCAAAACTCTCTCCAGGTAAACTCAGCTAGGTTAGCTCACTGATTTTTTTTTAGGAGTATGTTAGGGAGCATCCATAGGAATACAATGTAACCTCCAGTTAATGAACATCAGTTGGGGCACTGCTATCTTCAACCAGGCACGTTGTGCTGGAAAAGCCTTGGTATAAGAGACAAATATTAGAGGTTTGCTCAGTTTTGGTTAGGCAAATTTAAGATATAGCTTAACTAAACTGGAAAACTCTAGGGCCCTAGATGTCATCTATGAGGTTTCTGAGGGTATAAAATGCAATAGTGGAAGAAGGTAGAGCAAGGAAGAGGAGGAACAAATTCTTGGTCCTGTAAATAAGTGGTAAATGTAGTTATTTGCTATTCTAATTAAACAACTATGCTAGACCTCTCTGTTTCAGTAGCCAAACCATCACATCAGAGTTCCTGGTGTTAACTAGTCAAATCCTCAAATCTTAAACAGGATGTCTATTTTATTAAAGAAGCCTTTTCAAGCAAGAGAGAAGCATGTTTTGACTGGAAAACACCGATCATGTAAAGGGGTACAGTGAGGGGAAGAAGCATGGTGGTGAGGGTTGTGGGCAATAATATTCTCTGGATTATCTAAGAAGTGAGGTTTTCTCTCAGATGGAAAAGAAGGCAAAGAGGAAGTGACAATTTCAGACAGTTTGCACAGATGGTGACCACCCTCAGTCAACATTCTTGTAAAAATGGCTGTGTACCTTTCTTTTCCCCTCAGTATATACAGAGAGAAATAAAAAGGGGAAAGGAAAAAAAAAAGGTCAGTGCAAAAGCGCTTAAGAACGCAAAATCTGTGTGAGTGCATTAAGCGAGGAGAAGAGGAAGAAAGAATGTCATTTAACTTGCACTGGTTTTTATATTTTTTCAAACTTGTCTTTCTTCCCTGTCAGTCCATATTGAACTATTCAGTCTCTCACATCCTGAACACTCACCAATTCAAACTCTGTAAATATTAAGCCATAATCAGCATGGTACAAAAGAGGGCTAGAAGGAATGTAGAGAGAATGGTCAAAGGGAGTTTTGGCCACTGTTATGGTCTCTAGGTACCCAAGCAAGCAAGGAACTAGTTAGTTACTGTAAAAGGCAAATCAGAGAAGCCTGAAAACTCATTGGATTGCTTTGCCTTTCATTTAGAAAGCAGCATTTCACACGAAACAGGTTCATGGACAGAGATAAAAAACAGCTCTTGGTAGGTTACAACACAGCTTGGTAGGTTGTAATATTGTAACAGTGCCTAGAAGAAAAACAAATATTGATGGGGTTCTTCATTCACAGATAACATGATGGTGGAGCATGTGTTGTTGCTCAGGAACTGCTCACATCCCATTTGCCTGATAGAGGTCCTTCCTTGCTGTGTCTTGCAGCATAATCTGAGCTCAGCACAGCCCTCCAGCATAGGGAAGGCTTGTGCAGCTCCCAGTGTAGCAGAAAATGGACTGCCTCTGGCCTGCATCTGGGACCCTGCAGGAAAACGGAACCTGCAGGCAGGAGCTGCCTGAGGATCCATCAGGGAGTTGCTGCCTGAGGATCCATCAGGGAGTTGCTTTACTGGAACAGAAAGACTGCCTTGTGCAGTGTGTCAACACAGAAAAAGAGGTGAATTTGGGATGCTGAGTGCAGGGGGTGCTGAGGACACCAGATGAGCATGCTACAAAATTCCAACCCCAAACACACTGTCTCCTTCAGAGCAGGCAGCAAGCCAGAACCACAATTAAAAATCTTAATTATGGGACAATTTTATATGTACTTGCTCTTAAAGGAAATAGGAAAAACCTCAACGATATGTTTTAAAGGGCCTTTTATTTATTATTTCATGTATTTCCAAATACTTCTTAAGTATTTTTGTGAAATAAGCTTACAAAGACCTTACATTTCATAGAATCATAGAAACATAGAGTGGTCTAGGGCAGAAAAGACCTTTAAGGTCATCAAGCCCAGCCATTAACAAAACACTGCCAGGTCCACCACTAAACCTTGTCTGTAAGTGGCACATCTTCCCCAGGTCCTTTCCCATCAGGCAGCTTTCCTATCACTCTTTGCCAAGCCTGTAGCACTGCATGGGGTTGTTGTGACCCAAGTGTAGGATCCAGCCCTTTTTCTTATTGAACTTCAGCCTATCAATCCATCCTGTCCAGATCCCTCAGCAGAACCTTCCTGCCCTCCAGCAAATCAGCACTACTACCCAATATAATGTCATCTGCAAACTGACTGAGGAGTCATTCAACCCCCTTGTCCAGATCATTGATAAACATGTTAAACAGGACTGGCCCCGGCATGGGGAACACCACTTGTGGCACGCCACCAGATGGGTGTTCCTCCATTCACCACAACTCTCTGGACCTGACCATCCAGTCGGTTCCTAACCCAGCAAACAGTGTCCCTGTCTAAGCCATGGACTGCCAGTTTGTCCAGGAGAATGCTGTGGGAAACAGTGTCAAAGGCTTTGCTGAAACCCAGGTAGACAACATCCACAGCCTTTCCGTCATCCACTAAGTTGGTCACTATGTCATAGAATGAAATCAGGTTGATCAAGAAGGACCTGTCTTTCATAAACCCACGCTGACTGGGCCTGATCTCCTGGTTATCCTTTACATGATATGTGATGTCATTCAAAACTATCTGCTCATGACCTTCCTCGGAACAGAGGTCAGACTGATAGGCCTGTAGGTCCCCAGGCCTGGGGAGATATTTTAATATATGCACTCCTTCCTGCCCTTCTTGTGGATGAGTGTCACAATGCCCAGTCAATGGGACCTCCCCAGTTCACCAAGACTGCTGGTAAATGATGTAAAGTGGCTGAGTGAGTGCTTCTGCCAGCTCCCTCAGTACCCTTTGGTGGATCTCAACTGGCCCCACAGACTTCTGTGTGTCTAAGTTGTGTAGCAGGTCACTGACCATTTCCTCCTGGATTACGGGGACTTCATTCTGCTCCCTATCCCTGTCTTCTGGCTCATGGTGCTGAGTACCTGGAAAATAACTGGTCTTACTAGTAAAGACTGAGGCAAAGGAAGTGCCAATTATCTCAGCCTTTTCCTCAACCTTTGTCACTGTGTTTCCTCGTACATCCAATAAAGTTCGGAGATCCTCATTAGCCCTCCTTTTATTGCTGATGTATTTACAGAAATATTTTTCTTGTCTTTTATGGCAGTAGTTGGATAAAATTCCACTTGGGCTTTGGCCCTTCTACTTTTCTCCCTGCATAGTCTTACAACATCCTTGTAGTCCTCCTGAGTTGCCTGTCCCTTCTTCAACCTACCTTTTTTTCCTGCATTCCAGACAAAGTTCTCTGTTTAGTCAGGCTGGTCTTCTTCCTCACTGGCTCGTCTTCCAGCACACAGGGAGAGCCTGCTCCTGTGCCTTCAAGATTTCCTTCTTGAATAATGTCCAGACTTTCTGGATTGCTTTGCCCTTCAGGACTGCCTCCCACAGTATGGGAGTATTGGACTCTGTATACCAATTTCCTAAACAGACGACCAATTTCCTAAACAAAGTCTACCTGCTGGAAGTCCAAGGCAGCAGTTCTGCTGAGCCCTCTCCTTCTCCAGGAATCAAAACCACTATCATTTCATGTCTGCCGGCCTCCCAAGACAACCTCCAACCACATCACTCATCAGTCCTACTCTGTTCACAAACACCAGGTCCAGTGAGTCACATTCCCTAGTCAGCTCCCTCAGCAGCTGTGTCAGGAAGTTCTCTTCCACACAGTCCAGGAACCTCCTAGAGTTCTTCCTTTCTGGTAAGTTGTATTTCCATAAGACATTTCATAAAGTTTAAATTCCCCTCAAAACAAGGGCTACCAATTGTGAGACTTCTCCCAGCTGCTTATAGATCATTTTGTCTGCCTCTTCATCTTATCTGGGTAGTCTATAACAGACTCCCACTAGGATGTCTGCCCTTTTGGCCTTACCCTGAATTCTTACCTGCAAATGCTCAACCCTGTTGTCTCCATCACAACCCTGTCTATCAACCATTACTACTCCACCACCTCTCCTTCCATCCCAATCTCTTCTGAAGAGTTTACAGCCACCCATTGAAGCATTTCAGTTGTGCAAGTCATCCTGCCATGTTTCTGTGATTGCAATTTTATCATCGTTTTCCTGCTGCACAATGGCTTCCAGCTCCTCCTGTTTGTTGCCTGTGCTACTTGCATTGGTGTAGATGCTTTTCAGCAGAAATTAGGAACAAATTTTGAACTAGTATATTAAACCTTGTGGCATTTCAAAAGGCTTTCTCTCAAGCCCTACATATTCTCTGTTTTCTACTGCAGATGCCAGTTTGCAGATGCAAAGTTTATATCCACCTGTTTTCTCTGCATGTCAGCAATCCCTCCTTTCTCAAAAATGCAAGTGACTCGCTTATCCAAAGCCCACAAAAAAAACCCATAGTCACTCCTGAGCGAACACCGGAGACAAACAAGGAATTCCAGCTGAGCTACTTCTCCAAAGGAGGAGAATGGGTGAGGTTTTATGAAGACTAATCTGAAGATGGTTCAGTTAAAATAGACAGAGGACAGTAACTCAGCAAAAGACGCAAAAAAATTGAAACACCTTGGTGGATAGCAAGTCTATCCAGCCCTGTAATTAAATTTTTTGTAACATAATAACATAAAAATTAAACTTCATGTTTGTGGTTACCCTCTCCTTAGGTAAGAGTTTAAGATGATGTTTACAGAGATCAGATTATGACCCTTCTGCAGGGTTCTTGCAGAGAAATGTTTCAGACCATGGGTGTGGGTGGACTTGCAAAAGAGCCAGTGTAACAGTTCCTGTGTCAGATACTGGAAATTATCATTCCTTAGAAGGACCACTGGGAAGGGGGAAGCAGAGCCGAGTGCAGGAGCTGATGTGAGGAGTTAGGCAGCTGGTGACCAATCCAGTTTTTTTCAGGTCTCTTTGCTCAAAATAGCAAAAGCTGACAGATCCATCAGAAAATTAAACTTGCAAAATTTGTCAGCTTCTCTGAGACTTGTTGAGACAGCTTCAATGTCAACATGTGCTGAAGAAACTCTGACGAGAAAATAGCCGCCAATATAAGTAACTAAAATAAAAATGAGAACTATGGGAACTCCCTCTGCATTGAACTGTTCTGAGTATAAGGAAGAAAACATAGTGCAGCAGTCAAATAAATCCCATTAATTTCTATGATTGCAAACTTTCTTTTATCATTGGCCAATATTAGAGAGTGAATTAAAGCCCTTAAGACTATTTATACTTTTTTTCGAAAAATCTAGGTCTTTCCAATGCACAGTGAGCCACAGTACAAAACATACTATGTTTTTACACAGTGTTTTACTATGAAGAGTTTTGGAAGCATTTTTCTAATTTTTGTGTAACATGGACCAGGTGCACTTGTTTTACTCACCTCAGTTTCTGCAACGGTTTTGACTCCATTGCTGAAAAGCCCCAATTTGGCAACAAAAAAACTGGTGGATAAGATAATGACACAGTTTAAGGTCCAAAGTACACCTTCTTTTCTAACAGATGTGAGGCCAGACCTTTCACTTCTATGCTACCTAATGCAAGAACTATAAATTCAAATGCTGAGCAAAGATGTAGGTTTTAATAGAATTTGAAAGATTCACTAGCTGTTAGATTACAAAGGGGTTCAAACTATCTGAGTGAAAGAGTAGTAATAGACAGCAGAGAGAGAGAAATTAACACATTGTACAACATATTTGAACCTGTTTTTATCTGGCTTCATTAGTGTCTGGGTATTGATTTACATTAAAATATCTTTCTTTGATTTTACTGGGTTGGGTAACTCCTTCCTGAATTATGTCTGGTTTAGACCTTTGTCTCACTTTAAGATTTGTTAACCTACAATTCAGAGTTTACTTTTTGTTAAAAGCAAATAACTTACATTGCCTTATTAATTGCTGACTGAAATTTGAGCCAGGATTTGGAGAAGACAGCAGTCTTCTTTCCTGCTTACTAACAGTTACCAGTCTTCTGAACATCTGTAAATAGATTTGGCTTTTTAAGCTTTGTCATAGGAGGATGACAGCTTTTATTTGACTGAGTGCTCTTTTCTAGGCTTCAGAAATAACATCAAGCTTTATACTAACAAAGTGCTAAAGTCTCTTAATCTCAGGACACAGAATTGTTACACACAGTTCTGCAGCTTTGAACTGCAATATTCTATTTGGAAACTGCCAACTCCTTCTGTATGTGGTTTTGGTAGAGTTACCAAATAGATGTCCAAAATGGAATGGTTTCTCAGATTTACGGATTACTAGATGGGGTTCAACACTAGTAGTTTTCAGGTCACAGCTCAACCACTGTTCATATAGCTGAACAGCTTTTTGTGGTAAACATTTCTTCTTCTCCTTCAGTGAGGAAAATATAGGGATTCAATCTAAAATGTTGAGAGGGGTGAAAGTGAGTAGGGTTGTCAGTAGTTTGTTTTCTAGACAGTTCTGTCACTACCTGTGTAAATATCTCAAACACTGAGATCTTTAATGAATGAATATTGTTTTCTGACATGCAATGGCTTTGGTCATGAATTAGGCTAGTGTGACGATTCAATGCAGGATTTCCACATTTCCTTCTGCAGTGCACCCAGAGACATATGGATCTCAATGTCTTGTAAGTTAATGAGAGAACATAATCCTGAAGGCTCATGTGGTCCAACCATCAGAGGAAGATCGACAATCAAGCAGCTATATTAATTTCTGATGCATAGGAATTCAAGGTTCTGATTATGTTGCTCCATTTAGGAGTCAGAATTAGCACAGCACTGAGAGATATTGATGTTTTTTTCTAGTTGTCTGAAAAGGTAGAGATGGGGATTTATCTCCTCTGCATTAGATTTTAACAAGTAGATGTCTATCTCAAAACTAGAATTCCAAGCCCTCTAAATTCAGTGGAGAGAAAAGGGTGAGGTTTATCTCATTCAAATATAGACATTTAAAAGAGATTGGGTAAGTGATTTCTTCAGAGTATTTATTTGTATCCATAAGAGTGCTGTAAAAATTTAGCTTAAACAGTATACTTACTTTAATCATCTAAGCTGTGTGAAATAAACGCTCCTCCAGCCTTCTACAGTTGAGCACAAAGATGGCCCAGCTAGCTTTTAATGAACTGTCTTGGATCACAAAACTTTTCTGCTTAAGACAACCTGCAAAACTGCCTTAGCTTGTACAGATCTGTCTACTTCTTCTGCTCCAAGCCTTTGAACAGGCTCTTTTAATGTTTGTTAGGGTATTTCCATAGCACACTGCAATCTGCAGAGCAGAGAAGTCTCTTTTTATTACTCATTTCAACTGCTGAAGATGTTTTCTCCACACAGGTCAAAGGGGTTTGAATTGATGGCAACTCACGATCTTGAATGTCAGGTAATTTCCAAATTGTCTAGTTCACCCTTTTACTATAAAATAATATATTTAGACATGGGAATTAGAATAATTAGAGGGTGACTTCATATGTCTGTAAAGGTAGGTTTCCATTTTCTTGCCTTGATACATTACTGCAGGATCTCTTAGGCGTTGACTCAAGTAAGATGCCAGTCTTATATAGTGGCGTTTTAGAGGCTTAGACTAGGCAAAATTCAAAATAATTGTGCAGATGACCAAAAATATTTTGACCTATCAAGTATACCAGGGAAGCATATAGTGTGTCTGTCTCCTGCTGGAGGAGAAGGAAGAAGAATTACAAGACTGAAAGTGAAGTTATATAACAGATGCCATCCCAGAGAACTATGCACTTAGAAATGTTGGACTTGTGTAATTGTCTTGTGATGAAGGCACAGGAATGACAAAGGTTATCAAAAAGCTATTTATAAATTCTATGACTATTCAGAGCCAGATTAATTTTTTCACTTGCACTTTTAGAAGCATTTCCAGGCTGATTGGACTTTGTGGAAAGGCATAGAATACTAGTTGGCTTAGTCCATTCTTATTTAGCATTACTGCTTATTGGACTTTGTGGAAAGGCGGAGAATACTAGTTGGCTTAGTCCATTCNATTTCCAGGCTGATTGGACTTTGTGGAAAGGCATAGAATACTAGTTGGCTTAGTCCATTCTTATTTAGCATTACTGCTTATTGGACTTTGTGGAAAGGCATAGAATACTAGTTGGCTTAGTCCATTCTTATTTAGCATTACTGCTTATTGTTTTGCTGTATTTGTTGGTTACAGTAGTTACACAAGGCCTATGAATTTGAGAGGGTGGTGTGCATGGTTGCAAATGTGCAATATGAAGTAACCCACAGGCACTGGCTAAGAGTACCTAAAAGCAAAGGGTGAGAGTGACGCTGATCTTCTTTAATTGCAACCATAGCAATATAAAATGAAGAGGAACTTCAAATTCCTCAAGAGACAGGTACGTAGAGATTAAGGAGTACTCTAATCCACTATGCTTGAATGTAATCCACATCCTTCTGAAGGTGGGAGTTTGGGTTTCATTCTGTTTTCATTTGTGTAATTCCGTAGTTTTCTTATAGCCCAACAGCTTATCACAGCTTTGTGAGTATCTAGTCATATATATATATACATGTAAATGAGAATGTGCATAGTGTGAATACAGAACCAATGTTTAGTGCACAAAGCTTTTGTGTATCTCTCTATAAGAGGCAAAGAAAGGGTACAGCTGGGCAAGCTAACACATACAGAGCAGTGGGATGGCGAGGTATTTTGAAGGGGGAAGGCAACCGGTATCCATTCAGGAAAGTGAGTGTGCTGAGCTACCTGCTGTGGCTGGGGCAACTTCAGCTCACCTCACTTCAATGTCTGCTTCTAAGGAGGGAGATGCTGTGTTGTGTGGCTCAATGGGTCTACTGTGTTTTCATCTGAGGGACTCCTGGGGTTCTTTTCTTTAAAAGAATACAGGTAATTATAGCAAATAATTTGTCCATACAGACACGGCACCTGTAAATATATTTTTTAAGTGGCAGTGTTCCATACACACAGCCAGCTACCACAGGAAATCTGGGACCAGCATTCAGATTTGGCTCTTTCAAAGCCAAAAACTATTTCATTTTCTAAAGCATGTTTTCCCAGTTCCTGTACAGCCTCCTCTGCTGTTTCCTTCACTCACCTACAACCTTATTTTACATATCTAATGCATGACATTTTAAGGTCTTTTTATTTCTTCCAACTATCCACTTAAATACAGAAACAGAACAACAAACCCAATGCCCAGCTGGTTCTTGACAATATGGAAAATGAGTTTGTTTTTACTTTTTCCACATAGGGACAAAAAGAAGGCCTCCAAAGGTAGAGAAGAAGAAAAGAAATTAAATCCATCTACTCAAAAGGCTGGTGATTCAGAGTCTTCCGTGTTGAAAAGTGGTTGGATGGTCACATCCAGAGGGTAGTGGTCAATGGCTCAGAGTCCCAAAGGTCATCAATGACAAGTGGCGTTCCTCAAGTGTTCATATCGAGACCAGTGTTATTTAGCATTTTCATTAATTGTATAGATGAAGGAATCAAGTGCACCTTCAGCAAGTTTGCAAGTGCCACCAAGCTGAGTGGTGCAGCTGCCACACCTAAAGGATGGGATGTCATCCCAAGGGACCTGGACAAGTTTGAGAAGTGGGCCCAAGGGAACCTCATGAAGCTTAATAAGGCCAAGTGCAAGGTGCTGCACTTGGGTCAGGGCACCCACTGCTGTGAGTACCAGCTGGGGGGGTGAGCAGATTGCAGCAGCCTTGAGAAGGACTTAGGGGTGCTGATGAATAAGAGACTGGGCATGAGTCAACAATGCGCCCCCACAACCCAAAAATCAAACCGTATCCTGGGCTGCATCCAAAGCAGTGTGGGCAGCAGGGCAACTGAGGGCATTCTGCCCCTTTGCTCTGGTGAGATCCCACCTGGAGTGCTGCATCCAGCCCTGGGGTCCTCAGCACAGGAAGGACATGGACTTTTTGGAGCAAGTCCAGAGGAGGCCACAAAGTTGATTAGAGGGATAGAGCACCTTTCCTATGAGGAAAGGTTTAAAGAATTGGAAAAGATAAAGTAAAAGAAGGGTGACCTAATGGTGGCCTTCCAGCACCTATAAGGAGCCTACGAGAAAGATGGAGAGGAACTATTTACAAGATCATGTAGAGCAGGACAAGGAGGAATGGATTCAAATTAAAAGAGAGTAGATTTAGATTAGGTATTATGGAGGAATTCATTACTCTGAGGGTGGTGAGGCACTGGAACCAGTTGCTCAGAGAAGTTTCCGGTGCCCCATCCCTGAATATATTTAAGGCCAGGTTAGATGGAGCTCTGAGCAACTAGGTCTAGTAAAAGGTATCTCTGTCCATGGCAGGGCAGTTGGAACTAGATGGTCTTTAAGGTCCCTTCCAGCCCAAACTATTCTATGACTTTGTGTAGGAAGCATGGTCAAACACATTCTCACAAGCTTTTTCTAAGTGCTCTGACATGCTAGATCTGTGTCTTCAGCTATCACCAGAACAGAGCTTGTTTGGAAATTTATGAAGCACAAAGATGATCAAGATAAAGAATTTCCACATGATGATCTACAACTTATCCTTTTTATGTAATTCACATAAACATGAGCTTTTTCTGAAGCATCAGTAAGGTTTAACCTTATTGCATACCATTAGTTTGGTGTCAGAAATTATTCATAGCTAACATAAAAGCTCTGAAATTCTTTCAATGTGCCTGTTATTCCCTGGCTAACTGAAGTGAGCATCTGAGACAACCCAAATGACTTGATTCCTTCTTGCTGTTTCATGAGAAACAGCTGAAAACCGAATTCTCCTTTTTCTCTATCTGTTGGCAACGTAAGTGAACTAATAGTATAAAAATGTCTTGAACACGATTCACAAATGCCTACTAGCCTCACATGGCACTGAGGCTGAGCATAGAAAACTTGCGGACAAGAGACAAAATTTATTACCAGTTCCAAGCATATGGTTCCCATCAGAGTCACTGTCTTAAAGTGACATCACAAGCACAAGGCACTACAGTCTTAGGGAATGGGTTTGACAAGACAACAGTGGAGAATGTTAAAGCAGAAAAAAAAAAATTCCTGAAGACCATGAAACAGGAGATAAATTGCTCTTGTGAATTCCATACTAATTTAGGAAAAGAAAGCTAAAAAAAAAACAAAACTGAAAGGTCTGTTGAGAAATGGACTCTGAGCACCAGTCCAAAAAACCTGTTGCACATCCCAAAAACTCAACATGGTTTCTGTGCTTTGCTCTGCTTTGTCATTCTCCTACACCATCCCTAAGCTACAGAGCAACAGCAACTTAAAAACACAAGTTCTACCATAACCACAGAAAAATTGACTGACTTTTGCCCCTTACGCCTAGGAAGGTGTTTAACAACTATTAGATATGAATATAAATAGTTTTTCTTATTAGTTTTTCCTAGCACAACCTTAAAAAGTGTTTCAGATCATGTTTTATTATTTAATCTTCTTAGGTCTCTGAATAAGATTATGTATTAAAAAGTTAATATAAATAGTACTAATTAGGCTGTCCCACCACAGACCCTTTAGAACACTGAAGCACAGAAAGGCTCCAGCTTTCAAACACACACAATGGAAGTTAGTAGCATCCAGGCAAGAAGCAGAAACACAGATTCCAATCTAAAGATCACTGAAGTCAACAGGAGTCTTTCTCTTGACATTAATGGGTTTTGGATCAAACCCTGAATGACCTGTCCACAGTCACACAGCCCATCAGAGAGAGAAGGGAAACAGGAGACTGCTACCCAAATTACTTTTTCCAGTGAAACTGACTGGATGGCAGCATGCTTAAAAAATCCCCTGAGCTTTTATCATAGGCCCTGACCTGTGCTACACATTTTCAATGACACTTTTTATAAATGAAAAAAATGGTTCACTGCTCTGATTTTCTGAGTTATTTTTCTTTCCAAATCTCTTAGAAATTTCAGAAATTCTTAGTCTGAAACATCTGCTTTAAACAGAGTGATTTCTGAGCGCTGTGAACAGTACCAGGCTTTTTGTTGCTTTCATATGTTTGTCTAGTAAAAAGAGTGGGCTAAGACATGAGTTTTGGTCCATCACTGAACCACTTGAGTTTTGGCCCAAAGTGATAGTTCTCCAAATAGTACTTGCAAACAGCGTACTCTCTTAGTACTGAAGACTCACATGCATGAGAAGCTCAAATTTTTATACTGGTAAAAGAAATCTAAACTATGTGTGAGTATATGTCTGTGTGCAAGTAGACATATGTTTATGTGAGTGTACAAACACAGGCATACATAAATAAAGTTAGATTAATATCTTGGGGAGTAACGCCTAGGTATCATACACATAGATGTAAAATCTTCTAAAATCTTTGAAAATAAAGGTTAAATTCATTTCACCATTCATGATGAAATAAAAAATATTATTTTCAACAGTGAAAGAACATTTAATTTAAGTGCAGGGCTCTGCACCAACTAGTAATATCCTAATTTCATACTTTCTCATTTTACACAATGTAACCAGCCAGACATCAATGTAGCACAGCAATGTGAAGGTTCAAATGTCTGGCAAAGCTATTGTAAGACTCAGCCTTGTATTCTGTTTTTGGAATAACTGCTATCCCCTCCAAACTAAGGGAAAGTTTTGACCAGATATTTGAGACCAGAATTTCTATGTTTTCTTTCTGTCTCATCTCCTTTGTATTACTCATTTTCTCCTTTTCTTTTTTTTTTTTTTTTTTTTTAAAGGCAGCAGCCTATATGGTCTGGATTCAGAGTTTTTCAATTATTAGAAAATGGGAATAGTGACATAAAGGCATTCTTAGTTATTAGAGCTTCTCTTGTGTTTCTTTGCCTGATGTCTTTCTTTGTGTAATGCCTGCCTAGCAATACTGGCAAATTGTTTCTGAAGAGCTACAGAGAAGAAAATGCTTTGATCCAATAGAAACACATCAGTGTAATAGCAGTAGATACCTTTTATTTTGCAGTCTTTCAATGCCCCCCTTCAATTCA
The DNA here is from genome assembly GCA_013398175.1 of Climacteris rufus. Lineage (NCBI taxonomy): Eukaryota > Metazoa > Chordata > Aves > Passeriformes > Climacteridae > Climacteris > Climacteris rufus. Next base: position 2,182,995 of record VZRZ01004300.1, on the reverse strand, counting down.
CAAAACACACACTCAGTGATTAAAAATTCCTGTCATTTTTGTTTTAGAAACTGGGAACCTACAACTTTAAAGTGTGGCAAAGTAAATCTTCTGCCGGAGTGATCAAGGAATTATGCTATTGTCCTGTCTTTATGTTTTCCACAATGCATAAAGCATCACTGTCCTTAATTGTTCTTTCATCTCACCCATTGACTTGAAATCAGCATTGCTCTCCAGGAGTAGTATTAGCTTGAGAACTGGCAAAGAAAAGCAAAGAGGCTTAGCATACCTCAGCACTGCAGATTAAGTGCCTCTTCAAAGATGTCACCCCAGATGTGGCAGACTACATTCCTACTTTCCCCTGGCAACAGCTGTGGAGCCACATCAGTGCTACTGCCTTATGTTCCTGAACATTATGGGAAGGAATAAAAGCTGCCTTTTTAATGGCTTTGGTTTGTGTTGGAGACATAATTTTCTGTTTGCTTTTCAAAAGGGCAAATCTTTCTGTGTTTTCACTGCTGACAGATAAAGATGAGTTGATATCCCATAAGCAATGCTTCTTTTTTGGGCTATTTGATAGTGTACCATCTCTTGGTTCAGTTCATCATTCCTCTCAGGGACTGCAATCTCTCACTAAGCTGTGCTTGCAAGCAACTGCTTGCAATTTCTTTAATGTCTTTGGTTGATTTCACTTCCAATTAAAAATGGTCGGTGGTGTGAGTTACTGTGAAGTGGTCTGGAGACAGCCAGGCTGCAGGTGCGGCGGACACAGGAAAAGGAGGGTTTCAGGAGCAAGAGTGTGCTCCATCTGGAGTGGGATTGTTCACACAGGGACAGAGATTGAAAACTGCACAGCTGCCTTGTGCAAGGGCAGCAGCATCTGCTTTTTCTTGTATGCCTCAGAAAACCCAGGTTGGATTCAAACTGTGACCAAGAAGTAAAAGTTTCTGTAGCCCAGCTAAAGCCATCTCTCTTCCACTATAAAGTTGTTACAACCCTGAAGAATAAATGCTGCTAGTAAAAACAGGTCAGCATACCAAGCACTCGCTCTACCTTACTGCTTTTGAGTGGCTGTAGTTTATCTGTACCTATATCAGCTAGTATGTTGGATTCCGGGGATATCCAGCATTTCCAGCTTTTTTTTTATTGTTAATATTGTTTTTCTTTTTGTAAAGGGAACACTTCATGCATTGTAAAGTCTTTTATGTCTGTGTGAGCCTTTTATTTCAAAACCTCTACTACACACAGTTCAAATTCTATTACATGTTAGATTTTCCTCTGAACACTCCCCTTACCAACACATCTATTGAGCCATCAGATACTGATTCTCTTGTCCAGATGTGTGTTGTCCTTTTTCTCTGCCAGAATTTACCGAAGATTTTTTCTTCTATATCAGCCCCGAAATTTTCCCTTTTCTGCTAGGCTGCTTCCTTTAACTTACACCAGTATTAGATAGTCTCATTGATCTGTCTGAGAGATTCTACATCACTAATGTCTAGATGCATTTTTGTCTGATCTGTCTCAGACTATAGACTGCATACTTTTTGTAGCAATCACCACAACTCCGTCATTTAACACATTGTTGGTACATACAGAGGTGGTAGAAATATATCCAGAGCATAAGTAATCCAAGATTAGTGGTTTTCATGTAGCTAATTGATTGACTTGGAATCTAACTTACAAATTTATCACATTTAACACTCATTTGTGAATACATGCCAATCACTGTCAGAGAGGAAAATGAATTACAGAAACCCCTGGTGTAATCCTCTTGGAAATTCACATTTCCACACCTACATAATACAGAGGACTCACCTTCCTGCAGGTTATACACAGTGTATTTAGGAATAACCTCAGTGAAGAAGGTATAAGTAGATCTATTTCCTCAACACATTCCTTTAAATGAGTGACCTATTCATAATTCTCAGAACATTGGTTTTATAAGTAGCAATTGGATGTTTCTGAATGGATCTAGTTTATCTCTGTATGGTTAATGATTTATTAATATATGCGTGTATTACACAACTATTTTAAGGTTCACCTTGATCATAGAGGTATGAAAAAAATGTCTCTGTTACCCAGAATTGATTTGTACTGTAGCTAATGAACAAAATGCAAATTTGTTTACAGTCTGTGTCCTCTACATGTAGGTCGTTCCTATGAATATCCTGGCTATTAAATGACATAAATTCTACCTACCTATTTAAGATGCAGGATAAACTAAAAGGAATTTAGTATTAGGGTAATAGTTTAGGAGAGCCAACCAGAATTTATTCCCCACAGAGCATTGACTGCTTCCTCTGCTGAAGGGAAGTAGTTCTGAAAGCAGCAGTTTCTCTGTGCATCTCACACAATCCACAGATGTTCAAGTTTCTTGTTAGAGATTAGAATATGGATACTTGCAAAAGGGGCAGAACTTATCCTGTTGTTATGCAAAACAGAGAGTAACAAGACATGGGTGAAATGCAGTTTTCTTCCCAGCTATGTGTCTCTATTGAATACTGCAGGAAACATTACCATAAGTATGTTGTGACTAAATGGCCCGTGCTGTCCACAGAAGAATAACATATGAAATCTCAAGTGGTTTTAATTCCTAAAAAAGTCCCAATTTTTTAATGAGCTATGGATCAGCTCTTGATTGGCAAATTCTGGATTATTCTTAAATTAAACTTTCTCTAGATCTTATTTGTCTGCTTATAAAATAATAGCAAAATTGTTTTGTGGTCCTCCTCAGTATCTGTGTCCACTGTAGTTTCAGAAGAACATAAATGGGATTTCCCAGGAAAGAACCAACCTCATCCAGAATAATAAAAATTCCATGGCCACATATCAATTTCATCTTAGCATGTAAGGGCTTTTTGTGCCCAAATTGCCTCCAGTGGAACTACACAGGAAAGACACACAACAAGCCTCTCATAAGTAACACAGGAAAGTGATTCTGGAGCTCGAGTCTGCTAGGCAGCGTCATACACACTCTTGATTCTGGCTACACGTGAAGATATTAAGAAAGTGCACACTGAAAAAGACTGTATAAAATCTCTCCAGAAAAACAGAAAAGTACTTTTCCTCACCACTCAGATATTGGCCTGAATTTGCACCAAAAAAGCTCTATCACAGGTAGGAAACCTCACAGAAGAAACAACATTCAATAGAAAGGATGTTCTGAGCAGACATGAGAACACTGCTAGGGAAATCAAAGAAATCAGTATAGAAAGCTTTAATTCTGAAAATAAAGGACACAAAGTCAGGCCAAGAAAGTAGGATCAACCAAAATATTATCTTAAGAAGAAAACCTTTACTACCATAAACTCATACCCAGAAACACTTTCAAGGTAGAGGGAAAAGAGTCTCCCTTCTGCCTTTTATTAAGTGTATATGTGGTGCTTTAATAGATGAAGTGCAGCATTTCCTTCCCATCTCACCCCACCACATCATCTTTTAAAAGGTGTCATATTTAAAATAAGTAAACATAAAATTTCAGTCATGGGGAAAGCTGTGTGCTACCTTTACCTCTTCACAGAATTTCTAGCAAAAGTGGGGTAGAGTTCTGGCCAGAAACAAGACAATAGAAAATTAGGCACAATGAAGGCTTTTTTCTGTATAAAGCTACTACATGCTTCCTTACCTGACTCTGACACAGGCCACAGTAGTAGCTAATAATTTTCCACAGCAATTCCTATCTCTGAGATAAAAGACACAGAAGCCATATATTTTCTTCATACTGTCTGATCAGGGTCAATCAGCCAGCATACATTCAGTTGCCCTTGTTGTCCTCAGATCATTCAAACTACATCTATGATCTCTTACAGAATGGGGAAAATGGAATGAGAAAGTGGGGCAGGGAGTGGAAAGGCATACAGTCAAGAATCCACACAGAGAGAAAAGGGAAACTTAGAGAAGTAGTGGAAGAAAAAAGTATGTGCAAGAGAATCCAAGAGAAAGATGTTGCTCTCAAAGTCAAAGCAACCTGATTTTACACAGCTGGGCTAAGTGGATTTTTTGAGCTATCTGAATTTCTTTATTCTGTTTTTTTTTTATTCTCTAGTGCATCAAATATAGGAGGCCTACTACACTCCAGAGTCTCCTCCCATCTGGGAGGAGAGTGATTCCCAAATGCATAAAGCTGCAAAAGTAAAGATGAGAAAATGAAATCATATGGCTGCAGAGAGTAGGAGAATGAAAGAGAAAACAAAGATAATATTATAACAGAGGGATCAGAGAAAAAATAATAATGATAGAAATCTATATGTATGTTCAGAACTTCCTGAATCAAGTTATGGTAAGTAAACCACAGAGACCTTTTGCAATGAATCTGAGAGTTCCAGACCATCTCAGATCTGCAACACTAATCTTGATGCATATGTGTAGTGGGTCACGGAGACATCCAGGAGATTCTAAATTCATGGAACATGATCCAAACAAATGGTCTGTGCATTCACAGTGCTCAAGCACATATTTGCAGGTGTTCAGTGACTCCCACAGAATTACAGTGCTCACCAAATTATGTAGTGAGAGACCAAATTCTTCTTTCAATTCTCTTGTGAAAAAGAGTCTCCAGAAACTCATATGTATGGCGTTTAAGGAAGCCTGCAGAAACCCTAATAAGGAGCACAAGTGAAGGAGGTAATAGAAGGGTGAAGAGTGAGTGAAGAAACTTCATCTGCTGGAAATCAGTATCTCCTCACAGTTAGTGACAGCAATTATTGTGATCAGAAGAGGTGATGGTGGAGTAGAAAGAGCAGCAGTAACGTCTGCATTATCTAAATACCTACAAGTAAGGCACTGACACGCATCTAAAAGATCAGAGAAAAGAGAGAGCAGAAAGAGGAATTAAAAAGGAGAATGCTGGACTATCACAGTATTTCCCAGTTGTATCCAATTCCACCTGGCTTATAAGACCTATTCCTTGTCAAATTCAACGTTATTGATTTTTTGCAAATAAATCACTGCCTAGGTCCAATTTTACAAACAACCATGCCAAGTGTAATGGAATTGATGAATTCTCAGAAGGTGCAAAACCAGAGTAGACGGCTCTACCACAGCCCTATTCTTTACTTTAAAGGCCAGCAGGGTGAGGATAGATAAGGTCAGACTATGTTGCCATTTCCAGTAATCTGGAAATACAGTCTGGCTCAAAGTTAAAGAGCTCTAATTTGCAATGGTGTACAGTCAGGGGAAAAAAAAGGCAAAGGAGAGAGGAAATGTTCCAGAAGCCAGATATACCTTTGACTCACCGGTTATGCCATTTCTTGTCTGGCACAGTTAATGGTTTGGTCTGGTGAGAAATTAGTGTTTGGATTGCCCCTTAAAAGACGTGGTGTGAAAGCACTTTATGAGCCATGTGCATTAGTCTTCATATTTGTGTGGGTCTGTTGAGTTTTAATCAATCAGCCTTGTTTCAGAAGACTTTAATTTTGCTCTCATTAAGTATGTGTGAGTTTTGTGTGTGTGCAGGCGCATATATTTATCCCTGTCAGCATTCAGAAAATTACATGCCCCTAGTTAACATATTGTACAGTACTACAAATGCTCATGAATATCACTTATCACAAAGGATAAGTTCATCCAATGGAATGGAACGGAAACTTTTTTCATTTTCAAACAAGTTGCCTCTGTTAAACACCCAGATATTTACCATGTTTTTTGTATTATACTTGTAAAGTATAACTGTTCCACTTACCAATTCTCCTGTATTTCCAGAGAGAGTCCCTGGCAAAACTAGTGTCCAGAATTTCAGACATTAAAATGTTTCTGAAACATATTTAGAGGTGAAAAACACTAACATATTTTTCACATTGTTCTCATGCAATGACTTTGCTCTAGTGGATGACAGCAGTCAGTGTGGACCTTTTACATAAGCATGTAAGCCCAGCAAAAATATGAAGGGCAGTAAAGCAAATTACAAGCTAAGATTTCAAGTTTTATTCCAATCAAACTGAAATTTCCCCTCTGTCAGGTCCTCTCTCATTATAAGTTAAATAACTTGTTTCAATGAAAAGTACAAAATCTCCAGCAACTCTTTTGTCCTTTTCTTTCTTCTGTACCACTTGTAACCTTTAGTCCTTTCATTCTTACTTTAGGCTACAAGGGTATAAAACCTGTAATTAACAACTTCTTTATTGCCTCTGCAATAGTAATTGCCGTGTATAGCCTTGAGGTACTAAGAATAAAAAATAATTTTCCTGCCCCTGCCCCTTCTATTTAACTAGTTCTCCACGGTTATTATTAGGATCTTGCCAAAACTTCACCTTTCGCAAGAACCTTGTGATAAAAGTGCAATCCCCACACAGTGACCTCTGCATGCAGCAATCAATACTTATGCTGTAATATTTCCCCTTCTTGCTGTTTCAGAGCAGCCTTTAAAAAAAAAACAGGCTGGAAAGAGATTAGATTATCAATTATCATGAAACTGTCTGCAACTTCAAAGGGCTGCAGAGCAAGGGAAACCATAGTTTATCAGGACTGTAAGCGTCCTGCAATTATCTCTCATGTCACCCAGATGTAGAGCAGTAGTTGGGGGAATAACTTGGGTCTGTGGTGAGAGACTGGGCTGGTGGAAAAATATAAAAGCAGCATTTTCTTTGGAACATGAATCATTGGTTTTGGGTCAGATATTGACAATGAGTAGGATCTTGAATGTGTTAACTACCAGCAGCTCGATCCAATATACTCATGTATCTATGCAGCGTGAGCATTTTATCGATAAGCAGACATGGGACACTTTCTTTTTCCCTGAAACTCCAATTTTTATGTAGGTCAACAGATTGTTAATAGTGTGTCAAAGAATGATGCATTGATAGTCAGTAAAACTGCAAGATGTTTGTTCTCAGTCATTCCCACAAGTATTAAGCCTATGGGTTTGCACAGGAAAACAGCTTCGCAAGTCAAGTAAAACACAGAAGTTTGGAAGCAAAACTCTAGCTACTGACATCACTTCCTGACACAATATAGCATTTTCGTTTGGTCTTGTTTTCCAGTGGGATTCATGAGGCTCTAATTTGACCTGTGATATCTTAAGCCCAGGAACAATGGAAAATTAATGTAATGTGTATTAATACATAGAAAAAGCCTCTGGCTATGCAGAGCACCAAATCAAAACAATTAAAGTAGCATGTAGTCACAAGTCTGGTTAATGTGCAACTTTCTGTGTCAGGATATGATATACTGAATGAAAATAAGTTCATAAAGGAATTTTACTTAGTTATGTTCCAACTAACTACCCCCTTATTCCACACAATGCTTAAGCCAAATGTTTACCCTTGACCACAGCCACACAAGGACAAGAAAAGTATAATCAGCAAAGCTGGAAAATTTTATTAAGCATAAAAAAGGACTGGTCTTTTAATATTTGTAACAAAGATAAGGAAGTGAAATACTAATGTGTTTAGCTTACACAACATGCAAGGATCTCTATGCACTCCAGAGCAAAGGAGATAAAACCATGAAGTTTATGTATAATGGGCCTTACTATATCACAGACATATGGTAACAGGTCCCACCTCCAAAAATATGCACAGGTGAAGAATAACAGAAAAGAGATCCAACTGGGTTGACATGGCAAAACAGAGTGAGTAATGTTAGAAGCATTATGTTCTTGCTTCCCTTTTGTTTCCTCTCAGTTGCTCCTGTATGATACAGCATTGGGTTATTTGTTGTTATTGACATTTCTGCAGGATTACTTATCACCTGAGAGACTAGATAATGCCTAAGCTTAAACCAAACATCAGTTTATGGTTTGCTTATGGTTTTAGACAAGAAAACCATAATGGTAGAAAGACCTAAACTTTGGCAGAACTAGGAAGATTAAGACATTATAAACCGTGTGCTGAGTGGAAAATCTGAACCCCTTTGACCTTTTTATTTCTTTTAAGAGACAGGCCACATAACAAAGCTAGTGGCATTTTACATTAAAAAAAAAGTTTTCAGGAGCACATCTGAAAAAGAATTAGCATTTAGTTCCTCTCACAAGAAATTAGGACGGAAAAGTAAAACCATTCACAATGTGTGTGTTGCTTCTATCTCCAGGTGGCTGTTAACCAGGCAATGTAGGTTCCTGATGGCCCTCTGAGGACCTGCTGGGCATAGAGCACAATATTTCAAACAAATAGTAAATACAGAAACTGTGTCCCACTGCTTCCTGGGATATCTGGTGTCTACCCCATTAGGGGTCTCTGATGGCCTGTTGGAATACTAAGAGGTCAAAGGGTTGAAAAATGGGAGAAAAAAAGGGAATCTTTTTTTCTTTTTTTTTTGGACAGTTTTGTGGCTCATCTTTCCACAGCTGTCATTTTGCCACCTGCTGGTTTTTAACCTACTTCTCTCCAAATAAAGTGGCTGTAGATGAAACCTAATCCACTGATTCCTCATACAATTATAGGGATAAATCTAAACCTTGTATATGCTTAGTCTAGTCTCCTGAGTTGGTCTACAATTGGCCTTGTCTAAAAATATCAGTGGCAAGGAAGGATACCCCAACTTTGACCACTGCATGGTAAGGACCTTGAAAGATTGCAGGATAATATTTGGTGTGAGCTGTTGTGAATGGGATTAGACTTCTTGGCTTGCTTGCTTCTCCCTAGACCTCATGTGTTTATGTGCCAGATAGGGTGTTGCTATGAAAAAAAAAAAGCCTTTCCTCTTGTTTGGAAATGTGTTTGTCCACATCTGACACTGATACAACCTGAAACTTATTTCCTTTGCTGATAGCTGAAAGAGAAAACATTTTCAAACATATCCTGTATTTAGAGTCAATATGTCAAGAGAACCATTTTTTCCTTAGTCAGAGACAGCTTTCGCTTACTTACGTATAAACATCTTATGCTTTTAAAAAAGCTAAATACTAAAATTCTAAAAATGGACTTCATACAAATTTATATGACATTGTATCTAATCTTCAATGATGTCATGGTACCAGATGAAACATTTTCCTGGGGGGGGAAAAAGTGCAGCTAATCAGTTTAACCCACTTAGGAATTAACTTGAGCATCTTACTGTCAGATTTAACTCTGAAGATTGTCAATGTTCTTTTGACAGCGTTAACAGCAGATACACAACAATTTCATCTGTAGTTGAGATGAGAAAGATGGAAGATATCCCTTTGTAAAATATGGTCTATCATACCTGTTGTAGAAATGCAGGTTGGCCTTACCTGGATGAGGCTTACTTTTTTCTACAACTTTTCCTGAGGAAGGTCCTTTCCAGAAGAAACACACATGCATTCTTGTAATAAAATTAAATGCTATTTCATGCCTTCAGCATTTTAGACAGTTAAGAAAATGAGTGCCCTCCTTTGTCGTTTACAACTGACCATTTAGCATGTACTTCTGTCTCTATTTTTTCCCTCAGAATGCAGTTAAAGAGGATGGAAAGGACACTGTGTAATCTCAGGGCACTTTTTTTGTGTTCTGAGCTCAGCAGAACCTCCACAACCACCTAATTAGTCTTTAAATGAGAGTCAAGACTGCACTTCTGAGGTAAATCTTGCAATCAATGCCATGTACCTGTCTTTAAGTGTGGAGCAATCTCAGAAACATAAACTGGACTCTTTTGGGGTGAAACTGTACCAGATGCTGCACTTCCACCTCTAGGGCACATCAGAGTTATTCTGAAAGAAGCCTCCCCGAAATGCACATGGCATGGGTGCCAGGTCCTCAGTACATCTGTATCCCTCCATTCACCCACTCTGTGCTGCACTGCTTGCCAGCATAGATATAGTCATGTTCTTTATCCAGCTTTCTGAGGAAAAGCAGGAGGGGACTGCATTATGGAATCAGCCTGGACAATATTGCACAGTTTGTACTGCATGTGCTCAATCTGAGCATAGAGAAAATTAAATACAACATTCGACATAAATGGCATCCCTGTGGAACAAGGACACCTTGATAGCCAAACTCTTATTTATGTAACTGGAGGGTTATATAAATCAGCAGACTTTGGGGGTAAAAACTGTTTGTTTGTCAAGCCTCTGTATAGTGTCTGGCTCTGGGAGGCCCTGATCTGTGACCTAGCCTCTAGGCACAACCAAAACACAATAAAAAGAATTTGTCTGGCCACTGGGCAAATAGAAGAGAAAGATAGCTCCTGCCCCGCAGGACTTACTTCTCCTGGTAATAAAGGGATGGTTCTTTTTCATACAAACAGAGAGATATCAGCTTGTGTAGATATCAGGAAACAAATTGAGTATCTACATCCACACAACCCCCCTCATTAAGCTATTGCACAATCTGAAGTCTTGGCAATGAAATTATAATTTAGCTAGAAGTTTACTGAAGTCAAAAACCAAGACACAAACAAGAAAATACATTTGATATTCTCAACAAATAGTACAGCATAAGCTTTAAAATATAAGCAAATTGGGGGCAGCTGGTAGAAGCAGGCACCACTTCATTAAAGAAGAGGTAGATATATCAGTTTACACCTGATGAAGAACATTTTAAGTACCTACCTTGTTGCCTTCCTTTTCTGTCTCATGCATCCATCTCAATGGCTCATGTAAATGCAGATTAAAGTCAGGTGGGAATTTAGTGATACGAGTAATTCACAGTTTGGTTGCTTTGGAAGAGAAAGGTTTCTTATTTTTCAAAGCATGGTCAGAAACACAATTCATAAGAATGAAGTCTTTTTTATGTACCACTGAAAGTAAGTAATAACTATTTGTTCATCATTCTTGTGCCCACGAAGCCATGCAGCTACAAGTCCTCGTCTATGTCCTGCATTTGGGAAGGTCTTATTGCAAACAATGGAGCAAGCAATCATCCATCTGTTCCTCCCTTGCACATTTCCTCAATTTATTGTTATGAATTGCTGTTTTGTAAAGGCTGGTCCAACACTGTGTTGCAGTGTGTTAGTTCCCCAGCCTGGTAGATTTCAAAGCTAGAAGAGATCACCTCATCTGACAACAGCAATTACTCAGATCACAGAGTTTAACTTGCTTACCACCATATTAAGATGCAGTATGTACAAGGACAGTGCATGAACAGTGACTTTATTAAACAGGAAAATAACAAATTGTCAACTTATAGTGACTTTTATCAAGTATATCCAAAAAGCAAGAAGGAAAACAATTAGTGTCTTAGGGCAAGATACACCTCACCTGAACCTCTAAACTATAAAAAAATAAATTCAGCATCAAGTTGGTGCTGGGTCTCTCATCAGCCTGTGCAGTCAATGGATGACCATCTCCTCATATAAGTATCCCATTTGTCACCTGAAGAAAGAAAACAAAGATTGCATTAAAAAAAAATAAAATAAAAAAACACACAGACAAACAAAAAGACATTGGAGGCTTCAGTGGAACACCTGCAGAAGTGAACCCTGCCCACCTCTGATATCTGTTTTAGAAGCCTTGACCATGCCAGTGGTTCAGATCTCCTCAGAGAGGTGGGAATATGTCTTTTTCCTGGCTTCTACCTATGGACCTAAGCACAGACAGCGCAACAGTGGGATATATGAAAGGATCTAGCCTGACTTCTGCTGGTCTGAGTGAGGTTTCAGCAATCAGCTATTTAAGAAAGTATGGCTCAATGAGGATTGTCAGTGACCTAAGCCAGTAGGTGATTTTTTAGGTTTCCAGTATGTAATGCAAATAAGTCTTCTTATAAGAGTTGCAAAACTTTTTTTTCATTTTAAGCTTTCATTTAGTCAAAAGCGTTTGTATAAACATCACAGTTCTTTGCACACGTGCAACTTCATCTTTGTATGAAGTTCTGTACATTACAAAACATAGCAACAAACTTCATAATTCCTACAGGATTAAGCACAGTGAGTACACAGCAATAAGGGAATAATGTTTATGAGCAGGAAATGCTATCTTGTAGCATACTGATATATTTACACCTGTTCACTCAAATGTCACATTTACATACATCTATTTTTTAATTATATGTGGCACTGTAGTACTCAGACTTGTTTACATTGAATGGATCCAGAGTACTGACTGCTGGTTTTAAATAAAAATGGAAGAATAAATCAAATAAATACAGTATGAATGTGTAACTGGGAAGGTGACATGACAATCTTCTTAATACCTAATTTCCGAAAGTTCAGATTTGTTTTGATGTACGTCAAAATACAGTGAATCATAGAATTGTAGAATATCCTGAGTTGGGAGAGACCCACAAGGTTCATCAAAGTCCAGTTGTATCGAATTTCAGACGAAGCCTATGTTACTGACCCTGGTTTCCATAAACATGCCTGGGAAATTGTCCATTGACATCAGTAGGTAAAGGTGCTTAACCCGGACGCTCTCAAGGTAGCGACAGCGCCTTTATGTGAGCGGAATCCCTGCCGGGATGAGTTGCAATGGTTTTACAACTCTCCCAAAGGACAGAGTTCTAGCTGCCGCAGACAACCTCTTTCTGCTGGCTCCTCTAGGACGAGAGTTTCCCCAGGCGTGGTGTGCTAGCGCCGACGAGAATAAAAGGCTACACAGAGGGCTCTTCTCTGGGATAACAGCCGATTTATTGTGAATCCAGTGTTGCGTTCTGAGGGTCCAGGAAGTGAGTCCAGAGACATCCAGGTGGCTGGAGTAACCCAGAAGAAAGAGACCGAGGAAGCCCTGCAGGGCTCTTTTAAAAGAGGTGGGACCAGGAAACACCCAATGGGAGACCGCGTAGTTCAAAGTGACCAGTGGAGGGGAGAGCTTTCCAGGGCATCGCCATATATGGGACTTAAGGTATGAATACAGGTAACACAAAAGAAATACCGGATTTTACAACAGCTCAGGTAGAGGGTTCAGATATTGGAGGAAGAAGGTTGAGGGCATTGCCTTGGCTTTCTTCCCATCAAAACCTGAAGCTCAAAAGCAGCAGCTTCTGCCAAGTGTGCTGCTACAAGTAAGTCCAGGAGATCATACACAAAAACCCAAAATTTGTGCCGTGCCATCCTCTGCCTTCCCTTTCCTGAAGTATCTGATGCTGAACAGAAATGTTCTGCTCAGAACTGACATAAAGATGCATAAGAGAAAAAGGATCATGGAAACAGAAAACAGACCCTTTAGCTACAAGAAGTGATTATACATTTAGTTGACTTTATCTGCTTATCAAGTGCCCTTATCAAGGGTACTTATATGTAGATTTTGCTCATGACATTTCAAGTTACATGCGATAGTAGATTTTTGTTGGGACAGGCAGGAGCTGAAACAGGGATGGAAATTTTAATTTAGACCGTCAACAGAATTTGAATGGCAACTTCACTGTTCCAGATAGATTCTTCCCTGATGTGTTAGGAGCTAAAAGCTACCTGAACTGTCTTCCCCATTCAGTTTCCCACATGCTGCTGCTGCAAGAAAAGCCAGAATGCATTTGTGACTGTGCATGACATTTGTTGCTAGCATTGTAAGAACTGCATTCAGAGTAGCAATTTATTTCTTTAAAAAAAAAAAAAACTCTACTGCCAATCTTTATTTAAAATAATAATGATTACTATGCATCTTTAAAAGTTGAAACCCAGCTTGTTAAAGGAAATACTGAAGCCAGTATAAGGCTTATTTTAATTCCAGGCCGTGTTGGTGTGAACATTATCAATTGATCTAGGATTTAAGTGACCTGTCTGGAATGCTTGACAAACAAATTTTTCTCATGAATTATACATATTACTGAAAACCATACTTAATGGGAGACTGGGAAGAGGGCAGGTATTTCCATCACCTAGGGGTGAAAGCCTTGCAAATTAACAACAAGACGGTTCATTGAAGCAGGTAATGGATTAGTCTGTGAAAACAAGAAATCTTTGTGGGAATGACTGTGATTATTCATATAGTCTGTTTGCTAATTATTGCTAGTATGAACATTATTTTAACTGCTTTTAAGAACCTTGGAAATGATGCAGCTTGTCAACAGTGTTGTGAAACACTGCAATATAGAAGAGTTATAAGCCGTACGCACTCATTCATGGTAAAACTCCGCATTCGATCATGGAATCAAAATAGGCAGACCATATTTATTCTTACATAATGAATACGTGTCTGCCTTGCAAAGGAAAGAATAATAGAGAAAAAGGATTTTAAAAAAAGTAGGAGGTATGATGTATCAACACAGGGTAGTCATGTTACAGTTGCATCCAGCTAACATGAGGCAGAGAGAGAGGACGGGAAAGCGCTAATCCTGCAATGCTCATTCCTGCATTCAAATTCCATGGCTAATAATGCCTAAACATAAAAGTGGTTACAGAAGTCAGTGGCATTTGGAGAAAAGCTGTGTCTTCCTAAGAACTACATATCCAAACAGACATATATATATTTTATAAAAGTCATTTTCCATTAAAGTGATTTTTTTCCTTTGCACTTGTTAACATCCAGACTTAAGTAATATCTTCAGCATGTGCATGTTTTGCATTTGTTGAGGTTCTGTTCTTTCCAGTTTTGTCACTGTTCCTTTCAGAAGTCCCATCCATACTCCTTTCCCCATTTCATTTACTACTTTTAGCTGTTCCAGGAGATTTTAAGTTTTGCAGTATCATTCATTACATCCTCTACTGCCAGTATCATTTGGCTTTTGAAAAGACACTAGATAACTAAGTTTAAAATTACCTATCACTACAGTGTCTTCAACTTTTGGCAGAACTTCAGTCTCAATTGTTTTTTTTATGTTGTCTTTAACATTTCAAAGCCAGAATTACCTATCTAAAAGCCTTCTCTAGCATTCTGCATAATACTGGTCTTTAGATTTCACTGATTTTGCATGCTCTCCTGCATGTGACTTTATGGAACTTTTAAGAGTTTTTCCCTGCCTGACCCTCTATGATCAGCCTGGAGGAGTAATCACAGAATGCACTGTACAGTTTTATTCCTTTTTCCTGACATTCCTAGGTACTTCATAAGCAGGTCATATTCATTTATCCCAAGTGATAGTGATAGTAAATCAATTGAGAGGCATCTTGATACTAATATCATTGGTCTAATTTCATGTTGAATCTCCCAGTACCCATGGCAAGGTTGTGTCAGAGGCACTGGGGACATACACATAAGGAGAAATTACTTTCAGGTCAGTATCTATAACATGCAACAGGGTCATTGGCAGCATCATTTACCTTACCCTAATAATGGAAACACTGGTCCTTGTGGAAGAATATAGCCAGTGATTGGCTTTCATCAAAGCCAGAAACTGAAATCCAGTTGTGTGTGATATTTTGACTGATTTTCAGGAACACAGTTTAAGTAACCTTCTTTGTCAGAAGGCTAAATTCTTTGAATAAGATGCTTGAATTATGAAGTAAGGAATGGATAATCATAGAATCTCAGAAAGTTTTGGTTTGAAATGGACTTTAAAAATCATCTGCTTCCAAACCCCCCCTGTCACAGGCAGGTACACCTTGCACTAGACTAAATGGTTCAAAGGCCCATCCAACCTGTCCTTGAACAATTCCAGGGATGGGACAACCACAATTTCTCTGGGCAATAGGCTTTTCTATATTTTAGTATTTATCAGGTATTAGTTCTTATTTATTAGCATTCCATTATCTCTCAGCTGTGTTTTCCATAATTGGTTAGATTTTGAAAATTGTCATGGTACAATTATCGCATTCAAGAAACTTTAATACACTTTATCAGCCACCATGCAGACCAGATCACAGAAGGTATTTCACATACTGGACTTGTTCCAATGAAAGCAATGGCAAAATAATTTATAGAAACTATTTCTCTCTATATATGGTTTACTTAATTTCAGCTCTCCTGAAGGTATTATTCTAAATGATGATACTATTTGGTAGTAAATGTTTCACTAGCCAAAGCAGGTTAAGTTGTCTTTTGTATAGACACTACATTTATTTTACCTAGAATATACGCCAGTGATCGTGGAGGCATTGCAGATGCAAGAGAAAATAACACATTTCTGGAAATAAGTAAGTAACAGAAACTTTGTGATACACATGATGAGGTATAATGCTATTCAACATCCAGAGAAATTTTATTTTAAATATTGTTTTCTACTAATATTCTTTTAGTTATGGATACTTACATTAATTAGCGTACAATACCTGCATGAATATAAAGTGTTATATTGATACAGTCAGCAATTATATTGCTTGCCCAGTTTTAAGCTACCTTTTGCTCCTTCCAAAAATATTAAAAAATGAGGGAAAGAACCATGAGACATCCACCTGACTTGTACCATCCTCCACTGAAAAAGATTCCTAGCAGATGTAGTTTTAAAAATGTCCTTTATTCTGACAGCCTTATATAAAATTTCTTAGCAGCTTATAAATATCTGAATTCTCTTCTAATGGGCATATAGGAAACATCAAGTTTATTTTGTCAGAGGTCTTTTTATCATTGGATGCATAGGCTGCCGGAGTTCCTGCATGCCACTAGCCTTTTAGATAATATTCAGTATTTTCATTGTAATTCCCTGGTTGTAGTCATTCATTTAGAAAGCTTACTTGGTCTGGGCTAATAATCTTACAGATCATGTCCTGCAGGCTGTCTGCTAGAATTTTTGCCAGAAGTTGAAAATTCCAATTAATTATCAACAAGGATGTAGCTTCCTGAAGGCTTTGAGAACCTTACCCAAAATCTTATCTCACCATTCCTACTTTCTTGATTGCTGTAAAGTATGTATATTATTCTGACCATATAATGTGTAAATTCAGCCTTCATGACTTATATTCATCCCTAACATCTGCTAATTCAGCTTTTTACAGTCAGAACTTGATATCTTAGATTATTAATCTTTTGCTTCCCAAAAAATACAACTCTGGCAAGAACTTGCTTACATCCCTTCTTTATCTAAGCATAAATGTATTAATATTGCAGCAAAAGATACCAATGTACTGTGTTAGTACCATAATATATATTACTTGCTACTGTCCACTTGGCAAATTTTTACTAAGTGTGTAATAAATTCTACATCTGGCAACATACACTTAGCAGTGGCCACTCTAAGAAATGGCCTGGTTTCTGTAACTGATTAGACAATTCAGACCCTCTTAGACCAGTCCCATCAGTGGAGATTCATAACTGTGCCACTGCAAATCCAGTCCCTCTCCATCTAGTGCCATCAAGCATCATAGCAAAGTGCCTTGTCCCACAGTGAGTTTCTGAAGACTGCAGATCCTTTTCTATATGTGAAAACTGTTCCTGGAAGCCACCAGTCAGTTAGAAAAGCCCATTGACTATTTTGCTGTTGGTTATTGCTGAATGACTGGTCAAGTTTTCTACAGAAAATCTGTATCAGATTTAAAAGAGAAAAATAAAAGTCTTGATCTGTGCCTAGAGAAAGCAAAGAATCCAGTTACATTTGGAAACTGTATCTTAAGATTTCTAACTTCCTTCCAAAAAAATAATTAAAGATCTGTGGATGGGACAGCAAAAAGTAGTCTATGAATGCTGAAAGGTATCTCAATCTAAATGTTAGAAAGAAGGAAAATGGAACATGCTGTGATCATGTTGACTAGGTAGTGTGCAAACTATTCATCATTAAACCCTCCTCTGTTCCTGCACAGACCAAAAATTGGGGATTCTCAACTTCCAGTGAGATCCATTCAGGTAACCAGAACTCATAATTAGTAGACACATCAGAAAGAACCTTGGTTCTGAGTTGTTTAGCCATCACACAAAGAAAATACATTTAGGCAGATCCCTTTTGTGAAAGCACGTGATTTTTCTATATACATATTCAATGGAGAGACAAATAAATCCCAGCAGCACTCATGGTGTATAAGAGGAAAGAATACAACTGTGGATATTTGCAGAGCAATCTAATGTAAATCTAATGTGCTTCCATCAATGTAATAAGATCATCTTTGTGTTTTCCAGTGTGAAGGCTCGTATTATATATTCTGCTCAAGTTCCTTCTTCTGTGTTGTTTCTTTCACAGTCTTCACTTTTCACTCCTGTACAATCATTTCTGCCTTCACCTTAATTTTTCTATGGATTTGAGTAATCTCTCCTACTTCTTAGACAACCTTTCTTCAGCTGCATGCTAATTCATGGAGTTCCAGGTTAGACTTAGAAACCTACTGTGTCAGAGCAGTTTTGAAATTAAACAAAATTAGTCTCTTCTTTCTTAACTTATAGTAATAAATAATGAATGCTATACAAATTATGTAATGGTCTTCTCACCACTACATGAATACAAACAAAATAGTCTTTAAAGGTAGATATACAATAAAACCCCAGATTTCCCATCTTGCGGGGTAAAGGATTTTAAAACCAACACTAGTTTTGAAGATTGCAGACCAGGCTAGTTTCAGAAGATCTGATTGAGTCACGGACTTCTTGTAATACTCAGTCAAAAGAGGAATGAGCAATTCAGACAGTTTGTTCTCCAAAGCTCTGTTAGTTCACCTCTGCTCATAGTGGAAAGAACTACTGAAATTAGGCACCTACAGCATGTGATATGCCTCACTTAGCACTATGACTGCTCTCTCCAGTGTCTCATCAGGAGAGGCAGCCCTGGCTTGTAGTGAACTGCACTTGTTTGACTCTCTGACACTTTGGTAACATTCTAAGCACTTGTCTACACTTAGAGTGTGAAAGCAAGATGATTTCAGAAGGGTCTTTTACATTTGCCTAAGAAAAAGAGGTTCAAGTCAGTAAGATTTATTAAGTTTTCTCCACAGTTTCTATCACATTGAATTGTAGGCAGGAAGTAGGAGAACCATTCTCACAAACTGGAGCGATAATTGCTTTGTTAAAGGTCGCCCAGATGGGATACAGATCTTCAAAACTGTTTTAAAGTGTAGTGAGAGATACAAATATCTTGCTTCTTTACAAGTGGGTCTGAAGTTGCATAAAACACATTGGACCCTCTGGAATAAAATTTTAGGTTTCTTTAAATTAAATGTGAGTTATTTTAATTTGTAAGAGGGTGGTATTTTTTTCTCCAAGACTAAGAAATAACCCATAAGTACCAACAGCTTCTCTGCAGAACAGGCCAGCACTTTTCTGGACTCTCAAGATGAGATCTGTCTTTACAACCCAGGTCGAGTTCCTTTTAAGGACCACACAACAATGGTTTGTTATTCACTGTTTGTGCTTTAACCCCCTTGACCTAAACAGTTTACTCATCAGGATAGTTCTCTCTGTCACACTGCTGGAGAAGCAGTGGAAACAATTTGTAGCAATTAAAAGATTTTTTTAAATAGTGTAGCAGTTCCTGATCAAGTTTGCTGGGGAGTCAATAATTGCTGTGATAACTACAGAGAAATTGAATTTCTGCCTTATTTTGGTTTTTCTGTGTTTCTTTTGATGAAATCCCATCACCTGATAATTGTGTCACAAATGCAGCCAAATGGATTCATGTCCAATGGATGGGCTTTTTTGCTTTTAAGTTCATGCAGTTTGGGCTCAAGTTTAACCAGCCAACTCATAGTGCTAGCCTCTAATACTTTTCTTTGTTATCATTACCCTTATTGTCACTATCTGATCAGATTTAGAGAGCTGTATGTAGTCAGAATTCCTGTTTTTACTTCCTCATTGTACATAACATGGAGTAATCCCTTCCCTCCAGGTACCTGCAACCTCAGCTCCAGAGAATTTTGAGATATGAAGTTAAAGCTGTTAGAAATCTTTGTTTTATTAACAAGATACTTTTTGTCAGTTTTTTTTTCCCCCTAAAGTGAACGATTATGAATTGTAATAACTGTATTCCAAGAATGCTTTATTCTGTCAAAATGGAGAGCTCTCCCCCAGGGCCACATTAGTATCTTTTTCTGTCTAGGAATGCAGCTGTTCCAGGGCAGGCTCTGAGTAATGTCTCTAATCGGCAGATATGCAGAGTGCTTAAGCTAATTATGTAATAAGGGAATCACTCCTAAAATTTTATAAACGTTAATATAGACATTTAACTTCAATTTCTTTGAAAGTTGAACAGGAAATGAGAATTCTTGTGGTACTAGTACCAAATGCTCATTTTTATACTGAGGTTTTAAAATGTCGGGTATTGCAGCTCTAATGCTGTATTCAAGCTGCAAATTACTCTCCTTGGCATTGAAATATTGCTGCAATTAAACCTGCAGTAAAGTATTAAAAGAAAAAAAAAATCTTGCATCTGATTGCCTTCACACAAAACTATGTGGATCTTCATTGATCTTGAAAGATGGCCCCTGAGATCTGAGTTTTAATTTTTCATATAGATATACTCTCTTCCATAGCTCTTGGAGAACAAATATAAGATTTCTGATTTAAGCAGTTCCACACAAAAGTTAACATTGGGAGACCTATCTAAGGCAGCTTCTTTAACACAGTTTGCAATCTCCACATCAGCCCTTATTCATTTACGTAGGAGTATGTCTTTGTTTCTACATTTGTATAACACAGTAAAATATTCATTTCAATGACAATCTTTTCTCAGGTATTTGGTAAACAAGACAAATGTATTTTCAGTCACATTATTTGAGCATGGGGAGCAGAGGGATGGGGCAAGGATGGTTGGGTTAGACCTAGCACACTACTCTCATGTTTAACATTTTCCCCTATTCAAATTCCCTCTGAAAAGTGCCAGCACTGTAGAAAACCAAGAGAGCTTCCATGTCCAAGGTAGAAAATTTCTTTCCTAATACTGTAGGCCTGACCATTTCCCAAAATGTCCTCCAACAAGTTGGGAGTTGGGCCTTCTGTGTCCCCTGAGTCATTATTAAAACACAACAAAAAAAAAAAAAAAAAAAAAAAAAAAAAAAAAAAAAAAAAAAAAAAAAAAAGGAAAGAAAACCCCAAATCAAGACCCTTCTCATATGGAAGATCAAAAAATTAACAAACAATCTATGATAAATGCTGCTTTTGTTGTTTGCTGCAGTACTATTTGGCATTAAGATAAAAATCTACGCTTCATTTTGAGAACTAGGCTGGCATTCAAACATGTTTCTTTGCATTCACATTCACTAAATGTGATCCTGAATCTAAGTCTGGACACAAAGTAGTACGTAACCGTGAATAAAACTTACTTTTTGTTGCCAGCTAAAACAGACCAAAAGATGGATTTATCTGCAATATGGATAAGCTTGAATGTGCCATTTCTGTGAATTCATATGTCCTTGCCATGGTATACCATTCTTCAGTCCTTTCTAGAAGAGTTTCAACACCACGCACCAAAAGGATGGAAGAGATTTGTTGTCAGCCTGACTTTGGCTGGGAGAACAGACCCCTGAGTGCCAGGTGTCCCACAGCTTGTTGTATTGGGTTTGCATGTCCAGGTTTTGATGGTGGAAGGGCCACAGGGGTGGCTTCTGTGAGAAGCTGCCAGAAACCTCCCCCATGTCCAGCAGAGCCAATGTCAGCTGGCTCCGACAGACCCACTGCTGGGCAAATCAGGAATGGTGGTAATGCTTTTGTGGTAACATGTTTTAGAAGAAAATAAAAGAAAAAAGTTATTTTGCAGATGTAATTGCAGCTAGAGAAGAGCAGAATGAAAAGGAACAACTCTTTCAGAAACCAAAGTCACTGCAGAAGGAGGGGAAAGAGGTGATCCAGGTGCCAGAGCTGAGATTCCCCTGCAGCCCATGGTGAAGACCATGGTGAGGCAGCTGTGCCCCTGCAGCTCACAAAGGACCCTAGGGGATAAAGAGATCAACCTGCAACCTGTGCCAGATCAGGGGTATGCCCAAAAGGAGGCTATGAACTCATGGGAAACCTATGCTGGAGCAGGTTCCCTGGGAGGATGTGTGGTCCTGTGGGGAACTCATGTTGGAGCAGGCTGTACTTGAAGGACTGCACCACACGGAAAGGTCATCCATGTTGCAGCAATTTGTGGAGAACTGTGCCCACGGAATGGACATCGGTTGGAGAAGTTTGTGAAGACCTGTCATTTGTGGGAGGGATCCCATGCTGGAGCAGGGAAAAGACTTTTCTCCCTGAGCAGTGGCATTAACAACGCCTGATGAACCGACCATAACCCCCATTTCCCACCTCCCTGTGCCAGTGGGA
Source organism: Climacteris rufus (assembly GCA_013398175.1). Lineage (NCBI taxonomy): Eukaryota > Metazoa > Chordata > Aves > Passeriformes > Climacteridae > Climacteris > Climacteris rufus. Next base: position 2,161,157 of record VZRZ01004300.1, on the reverse strand, counting down.
GCAAGGAGGTAGAGCTGAGAAGGAGGAAAGAGTAGGGGGAAGGCAGGCTTTTTAATAATTATTTTACTTCTCATTATCCTGCTTTCATTTTGTTAGTAATAAATTCAAATAATATCCCAAATGTGAGTCTGTTTTGCCAATAATGGTAATCAGTGAGTGATCTCTCCCTGTCCTTGCCCTCTCTCCCTTGTTCACTTGTGGATGGGAGTGATAGAGCAGCTTTGGTGGGTTCCTGGATCCAGACAGGGTCAACCACTACGCTTGCAAAGACAGGGATTGTGTTAGGACTTCTAGCTAGATTTCATAGTAATGCTATGCTACATACAAAGCCTCAAATACTAAATATGTGAGTGCTTATTAAATATTAAATATTAATCATAAGGTGTTTAAAAAGGCAGAGAGAGGACTGCTGCCACAACAAGCAAAGTCCAGGGCCCAACATTTCCAGTCCTACTCCCTTCGAAAAATTTTTTCTTGTCAGTTTTGGAAAACTGTCTGTAAACATATCATCTGTGCAGGTCCATGTTCTGGATTTTAACAAAGCAGTATATTTTCATAATTTTACAATTTTCATAAAAAGCAGAATATTTTACAAAGCAGAATATTTGATTTATGGATTTCAGGGACTAAGTTTATGTTCCTAGGCTTGAATACAATTTCACAAAAAGGACTAAAATGCATGGATCCCTTAATGAAAATGCATAGATTCCCTCTCTAAGACTGAAGCTATAAGTCCACAGCCACCAGCCTGGCTCTCAAGGATTATAGCCTGTAGAAGAAACATTCATTGCACCTACTTGTAAGTGTCCCAAAAACACTTGAGGCTGGACATCTGCATTGCTTCAGTATTGCTACCATCAGTATCTGAGGCACTAAAAAGTAGGAGGACTATGATATATCTATTCTGCATCTAATAGGGAAGAAGTCTCCTTCCTAGCGGCAGAAACACAAATCCCTCCCCACACATGTCTAACCAGAGAAATAGAGCACAAAAATGCGAGTTCTGACTTAGGAGGTTTATGATACACAATTTGCTAGGTGATGGGAGAATAATTTAAGGAGGCAATGCCAAATGCTTATCATAGTCCTAAACTGTTGTCTAGTAATTCATTCCTTACTCATGTTGGACTCAGGGTACTGAGCTAGGTGAACCTCTGCTGTGGGACAATACAGCAACAGTGTGGATGGGATCAAAGGAGCATGAAGACAAAAACTGTGAACTAAGAATTACATCTTAAAACAAAGTAAATATGGTGTTTGCTAGTAGGAAGCTGCAGAAACATCTTGCAATATGGTAAATTCTGAATGGTATTTAACAAGTAGATTTTCAGTTGAGGACTCAGAAGTTGCTCCACTGTCCTCTTAGTAGAATTTCTGCTTGTGCAAACCATCTTGGAATATTTGGTTGAATTTCTATCAACAGGCACAAGAGCTTTCACTGAAAAATTAAATGAAAGCTCTGGAAAGCAACAGAAAGAGCACATGATGGATGCTGGCCTGCTGCATTGTTTTGTTTCTCCTGTTGCTCCTTGAGATGCTGCAGCTTGTGTTTCAGCTCTAAAAATTACAAACACAGCTGGGTGTATATTCTAAACACAGTAGAATGTTACTGTGGTATAACCACTAACCCAGGTTCAGTCAGAAGTCCTAGGAACCACCAGATGCACAGAATGGAAGCAAGCATGTTCATATTCAAGGTAGTAATGGAGAGAAGAGGGAGTGAGGGTTTTCATGATTGAAGTCCCTAATACACAGACATTTTTACTAGAGGAGCAAGGTTTCCCATTTTCTAAATCTTATGTGGAACACTTGGGCCTAGTTTTTGAGGTTTGAATATCTTTTTCAGTGACACGGAGCCCTGTGACAGGGACAGTGCTGAGGGCCAGACAGAGCTGTTCTCAGGCTGATGGCTGTGCATGGGTGTATCCACATCGCTACAACCAGCCAGCTCTTACTGCATTCCAGCACACTAGAAGGTATTGCTACTTTTGTTATTCTCCACCAAGGAATCACCAATGAGTCTGGACTCCATGCTGACACTTCCCAATCTGTAGCTCCCCATTCATATTTGTGTGAGTTGTTTCTGAAATGTAGACTCATAAAATAAGTGCAGCTGTTGAATTTCTTGCTCAGCGTCCTGCACTGCTGAATTTAACAAATCTTTGATCATTACAGGATACCGCTTTTGGAACAGTGTCATGTCTGCATATGCTTCTCACCTGTCCAAAGGGCCTGACCCCTGCTTTGTCTGAGAGAGTGAATCTGTCCTTTGCATCAGCATGTGGGGACTGCATAATTACGTCTCATTACATAAATGACAAAGGGGACCATTATTGTCCTTAACTGGCCCAAGGTTATGACCCTCTCTGTGTGAAGACCTTGGGTCCATCAGTAGGATGGATAGAAGCTGCCCAAATCCATCACTCTAAGATGCTTACAATGTCCCAGCTTGTTGCATTACTTTGGTGTGTAGACTTTCTCCCAACTCGTTGAATTAACCCTGCTTATACCAAAAAATAAATCTTCACCATAGTAAACTCAGTATCCTTGATGAATGAGCACCATTTTTTCATTCAGAAACCTGCTCATATCTTTTGTGAGCCATAAGCTACCTCTGTAACTTCTTCCATTTGGATCAGTTATTTCTATAGGTATTTCTCAAGGTATTTCTGTAACTAATAAAGATTTCAATCCTCATTTGACATGTGGTGAGATAATGTGAACTACAGAAAGGTTAAGTGACTCAACCAAAGTCATGTCATAAGTTAATAAGTGACTCAGCCAAAGTCATGTCATAAGTTGGTGGCCATCTGTCAGAGTCAGGAAAGGGATTCAGATGTCTTAAATGACTTGACTCAGTATTGAAGACATCTTGGACCAGAATGTTCTGAGAAAAATTACACATGCATCAACACAGTTTTAGACAAACAGTAGGAATATTTATCTTTCAGTGATGTCTTTTATTATTTGAACAATAAAGCAAATACAGCAGTCTTCTTAAATCATTTCCCAAATACAGCAGTGACAGAAAACTCCAATACTGGAGCTGCATTTACCAAAATTTCAACTCATCAGACACTAATCAAAATCATTTTAAATTTCTTGTATAGGAGACCAAAACAGAAAAAGTATGCACAAAATATGTTAAGGGTTACAACCTTGGACAAGTTCTTTACACAAATCCAGGCCTCTGTTCCATTTCTACATTACTAAATTAACATGAAATGCCACAAACTTCAAACGATAATGTCAATTGTCTTTAGCCATTTCTTTTATCAAAAAATAAGTCTTTATGGATTTCATATGTTGACTAAGCCAAAGGCCTGGTCAGCACAGAAATGTTTACAGATGGCAGAACTCTTGTTTTTAAAAAAAAAAGATCAAAGGGAGGTTGAGAATATACAAACCCTGGTGGTTAATACACTCTCATAAACAAATAAATAAGCTAGCATGATGTTTGCGTATGGCCAAACTATCTGTGCAACTGACTGAGGTTCTGCTATCAGACCACCTTTGTTTTGAAATACTCAGCTTGAGCCCCCCCCCCGCCCCCCGCCACCAGCAGGACAATACTCCTTAGATAAGGTTCTGTCAATACCAACTCTGTTTTTTTAGGGATTTATAACTTGGTTGTAAAACTTCATCAGAGGGTTAGGCTTGGCAGACAAGGTCTCAGCCTGACAGCAGTGTTTTTATTACATTATTTTAAAATGAAGTGGCTCTCTTTAACCTTAAGGAAGATGCAAGATGCATGTAAGTTAACCAGTTTCAGGAGGTGTTTGGCTGCTGCTATAACTCAAAACTCCATGTGTGTGGAGCGGTTATTTTCTGTTTTTTTCCTCTTGAAGATTGTGCGTGCATCTGTACAAGTTTCATAAGAGATGCCACATTGACAATTATGGGCACAGAACTATGTGAATACACAGACAGCCTTCATGAAAATTAAAATTACTTACAAAAATTCAAGCAATTCAATTTCACCTACTTAGTTTAGGCAAATAAAATCAAATTTAATTCACACTGAAAGGATTTATAGTTGATCATCTAAGAAGCACCTATAAAAAAACTGTTTGAAGTGCTTGTCAAGAGTGAAAAGTAGTGGACAGATGGATGGCTATATAGTCCAAGATCTATTCAGCAGAAAGGTGTTCACTACCCCACAAAGACATAATAACATAGAATCCAGAAAGTGAACAAGGTGTGAGTCCAGCCATCCAGAGTGATGCTCAAAGTGAAGGTCCTAGTAGCTGTAACTATCAGTGTTTAAAAATCAAGAGCATTATTGCATATTCAAACTGCCTCTGTCGAAGTAATCAAGCTTTATATTATGTCCTATGAAAGCATCTGATGGGTTATTGGAATAATCTACATGATTAATTATTTTTAGTCATGGACCAAACCTTGACATCCTTATTCAAGAAGAGTTTCCTGTGGTTTACTGTTGGGGTTTATTTCATTTTGTCACAGCTTTGGGTGCCTGGCCTGAGACACTGTCACATAACTTCATTTTTAGCAGAGAGTGGTAGAGTGGCTGGCCAATAAATCAGGTACTTCTGCAGTGTATTAAGTTGAATGCCTGCAAATTGAGATACGCTCCTCAATCTCTTCTGAAAACATAGCTGTGAAGGGTCAGTCAGTAAGGAGCACTCTGTGGCCACCTGGGTTCAGCCTTAAGAACCTGGAGTCAACATGTGAAAGAAGGACTTCTTTGTCAAAAGAAGAAATGAAATACATTTAAATTATACAATTAAGAAGAAAGGGAGTGCTTTACATCATGTTTCCTGGCTCTATGCATAAAGCCAAGGAAAGTACTTATATAAGGCTTTTTTTGCTCTAAGTTAATACTCGAAGTTTATATGAACACAATGGTGGAGGCTGCTGTAGGTCTATGTTGAATCAGTGCATCCGGTTGTCCTGGGTTACAGGAGGGAGGGAAGGACTGCCAAGAATTTAGCTTCAAAAAATTGGTACAGGTTAGGCAGAGCAGATGGACATTCACTGTCTCTTAGAGCCTTTCCTTTTGCAAGAATAAAGTTTACCAAGGCAAGCCCAGCAATGGTAGGTGGTAATACAAGGATGGTGAAAAGCCATTGCCTGTTGATTGCCTCTTCGAGCACCTGAGCTTTAAACACATACTTTACACAGATTTTCCCAAAGTGACAGCATGTGTCAGCCTGTCTGCATTGTTTCAGCATTGTGTTAGCTCCTTCCAGCCCTCTTCTAAATATCTGAAAATGCCACATACTGCCCTTTCTCATGGAAGAAAACATAAGAAAGGAGAAGAGATAAAATTATAGAGATCTTCCTGTGTTCCCATGTTCAGATGAGTGTTTTGGACACTTCCAGAGTGGATGCTAAGGCATGAGTGAAGCACAAACCACATATACCTTTTCATCCCCAGTTTTGTATAGTTCTCTGTATAGACATCTTTTCCGACAGGGTAAGTACAGGCACTGACAACCAGGTATCCTGCAAACTGAGCATGAAGCTTCAACCAAACCTAAAACTACCTATATACTGAACAATTTGGTTTAGCATCTGATAAATATCTTCAAATGTGACAAACACATCACATCTCAGTAACTGGCCACCTTCAGCTTAAAAATATCAGTATCTTAAACATGTGTCTCACTAGTGGTTGATGCAGGAGTATCAATAAGGGGAGAGAAAAAAGAACAAAGCCAGAGACCTGAGTAAAAAGCAAAGAAGTAGAAACATAATCTGAATGCAGAGATTTTCTGTCTGTTGGAGGATGACAGGAGGTCAAAAGAGAACTGAAAATAAACAGTGTTTGGGCAGTATGCTGTGGTGTGTGCACTACTAACCCAGTGTGAGGACTAATGAGGAACTCTCTTACAAAAGGAGAGTCACAGGAAGGGATGGGGCAAAACCTACATCATGAGAAGATAACAGAAAAAATAGGACAAAACAAGTGGCTAACATTTTCAGGAAATCTGGAAAACAGAAGGCGCAATCTTATGGGATGGATGAGGCACTTTGTGGCATCCAGAGATGTTCAATCCCAGGCTGGATGGGGCTGTCAGTAACCTGGTCTAGTGGAAGGTGTTACTGTCCATGGCAAGTGGGTTGGAACTAGATGATCTTCCAGGTTGCTTCTAACCCTAACCATTCTATGATTCTATGACTCTATAATTCTATAAAATGTTTGCTCTGAGCCTGCCCAGAAATGACACTGTGTATGACAGTGTTTAGTTTACAATTGCTTAAAAAGGAATGTTAACAAAAAAAAGTCATTACAACTTGTGCATTGTTTAGAGACTCATTATCTGCTGAGGATGCACACTACATCTTCAAGAAGGACAAGGATGCAGTGTGATCTTGTGTGACACATGACAGCCCTCAGTGTCAGCTGAGTGCTTGTAAGAGCAGCTCTAAATGATGGCAGGCCTGCTAGAAGGATTACTGTTTTGTCCTTGAAATAGGATGTGTAAATCTCAGCTATAGTGGCTGCATCATACATACCCATCCACTGCCATCTCTGTCATCTGCTCTGGGCTTGCCCTTGCTCCCAGTGAAGCCTCTTGCAGAACTGACAATGATTTCAGAAGGCACAAGATCATGTTCTCTGATCTCCATGTGGCAGCAGAGTAGACACCCAAAGAGAACACAAATACAAAAAGTCAACTGCCCAAGCCAGGCAATCCACAAGGGTTTTATCCAACCTGCCCAGCTTTTCATGAATAGAAGTATGATTTTAAGTCTGCCACATGCGCCAAAGGAACATCTAGCTCATTTGCAGCACTTTTAATCTCTGCTTTTCTTCCTTTGGTATAGTGACAAGGAGAAGCATACACAAACAGCAAATATTGTAAAAAATGGAAAACCTCAAATACAGAGATTCCACTCTTCATACTAAACCAAATAAAGATGTTGCAAAACAGTCTATGATGTGTACATAATTTAGCAGCTGTACTGTAAGGAGTGAAATTAATGCTTAGTTGCCCATATCCAAAAAGAAAGCATGGTCTGTAGGAAAACACAATTGGAAATACATCTATATCAATAGCTACTGGACTGGTAGGGCAGGTGCTCCTAACACTTCTTGTTCCTATTAAAAAACTGAAGACAGTGTAGTTTGGAGGGGTGGTAGATTCAAACATGGTGCAATGGAAGAAACTGATGGACAAATCTGTTGTGCTGATGCTGCTGCTTCCTCCCTTTCTGCTCTAAGGGAATAATTCAACATTGTCTGAGAAGATCAGTGGTTTCAATACTGCCACTGTATGAAATAAGCAGATATAGTTTAGTCTACCAAACAGGTCTTCTCAGTCTCACCTAGAAACATACACAATTTCTGAGCATGTCTCAGACTCCCTGAAATGGGACACTGGCAGCACCATGGTGCTCCAATGCTCAAGTTCACTGCTCAAGTTCACTTCCAACCAACTGTTCAATGGCCAACACCTCTTCCTTTTTCTCAGTGCCCACCATGAATCTCAAAATCTCCTTCCATTTTCTCTTCTGTCTCTCCAGTAGTCAAGCACTAGGGGCTGTAGAACTAAGACAAATTCTAAACAATGGCCTGCAGGTCTAAATAATGCCAGCTTGGCTAAGCCCTTTGGCAAAAGACAAAGCAGTCTCTGAAAATAGGAACTCCATCAGCATTTGTATAAATATTTTAATAAGATTTTAATTGCTGTTGTGATAAGAAATGTCATTAAATAAACTATGACTCAGATCTGTAATTGTGGGGGGGAAGGAAATATAATAGGATATAAGAGAAAACGAAAAAAGCTTTGGGGAAAAAATCGCAAAAAAGGACTAATGAAGCTCCAAAGTCTCAAATACTTTAGGCACAATAGTTTCGGAAGCTGCTATGAAAATGATGCCCAAGTCTGTGCTTAACCCAGAGATGTTATAATTCAATATTAATATGGATGTGTCAGGCATGACCTTCTTAAAACAAAAATCAAAGAGGCACCACACTCTCTCCTCAACTATCCTGGTTCAAAGGAAAATCAAACTAAGCATCTAGATAGCACAGGAATTACAGAATACTCCAAAATCCTGTCTCATGTAGATCTTGAGTTGGCTAAAACCTGAGGGTTTACCACTGTGCATACAGGAGGTGAGCTTAGGCACACTGCCAGTAATTGTGCTTGCCTCATTCATTTCCGGAATGAACCTCAAGAACACTCATGGTACCAGTTACTTTTGATGAATTAGAGCCCCTGTGATCCTCCAGTCTCTTGTGCAAAGTCACATGCAGATGCTATTTTCAAGCACAGATCTCAATATATAAAAAGAATTATAGCAGTGGGGCTGTCAGAGCATTGCCTGCGAGGCTTTAACTAGAAAGTGTCATCTGCAGGTCGATCTGCTTGACAGCACAAAATCCTTTGAAGATAAGAAAAAAATGGGTTGGGTCTGTCTGTTAGGAGATCATTTGTGGAACTATTGTTGTTTGTATTGTGCTAAGGTGAAAGAACTCTAACACAGGAATAACCATTACATGAACACTGATTTACTTGCAGAGGGTTAAGGCCAATAAGTTTGATTCTCCATTTCAGGACAACTTAAGAGTAACACCAAAGTCAATGAACGTCCATCAGGAAAACAGGAGTTTGACTAAGAAGGGAATTACATTTAATGAGAAACTCCACAGTCTTATTTAAATGTTATTATCTCCACTGTTCCTATTTATCAATAGTATCAGCGACAGATAAAAGCATGGAGCTTGCATAGTTGCAAGAGCTATTCTCTGCTGAACACATAATAAAGGTTTTCAGCAACCAAAAAAACCCCCAGTACTGAAAAGTAATTCTCACTCCGTCAGTAATGAAAAAAGCAAGATGTCTTTGAAAAACTGCACAGAAGCCACACTGTATAGGTTAATATGTTAAGACACTTTGATTCACTGCCCACCTGTGTTCACCGGAGCTTGTTAACTGCTTTATTTTTATCATGTATAGCTGTCAGTCTGGCATCCATCTATCCTTCATTTCATATGGCATTTCTTCAAGATGAGAACTAGTCAAAAGATGTTTCTAAAATGCAAAATTTTGCTTTCCTGGAAATGCACAAAACCAAAATGATGCAGGCTTTACAGAGGAAAGAAAAGGGAATGTTGCATTCTCTAGCTCCACTGGAGTCTATTTCTGCACTCCTACCCTGTTCACTACTTATGTCTATTATCTTCTCTTTTTGTGTGTATAACTCCTACTGACATTAATGGGAGGCCTGCTCATGTAAGGAGAGAGGACAATCAAACCTTAAATGTGTTCTTACTTTGACAGCTAAATCCCTAGGTCTGGGAAATTCTACACTTTAAGTCAACATGTTCCAACATCCCATTTCAAAAAAAACAGTATTTATCTATCTTCAGCCCGTATTGTACAAACAGATCTCTTACATACATCTGATATTAGGTTATATACTGCAGAAATATACAGAAGCTGGTCTAGAGCACAGAAGAAGACTTATTACAAAGTAAGTTTTGTTTCTTAATCCAAACCTTTTCCCTGACACTGATGACTTTACTTTAGTGAAGAAAAGGAAAAAAATATCTTTTTGAGGATATTTGAGGATATTTGTAGGAATAAAGGTTACAGAATTAAGCTCTCTATTGAAAAGTAACTTTTTAGACCAAAATAGTCCAAAACAGCAGTGCTGCAGTCATTCCAGCAGCAGACAGTTGACGTGAAAGTTGAACTTTCCTGGGAGACTTCCAGCAGGACTTCCCCTTACCTAGACAGCTTAGGAGGTGTGGTTTTAACTGAGATTGTTACATGAACCAAACTTGGGAACTTTCAGGTCTCCTTTTAACTAGTCTGATACCAATATTTTGGTTCCTTTAACAAAAAGAGATATAGGTGTACTGTTTGCTTACTTATGGGGGCTTTGGGGACAGCAGGATGTTCTCACTTGGTTTTGCTAAAGGAAAATGATGGCACTCTACACTCAGGTAGTCTTTTGCATTGTTTTGGCATTAATGCCTATATATGTTATTATAAAAATAACTTCAATGGCAGAAAGCAAAGAACTAATTTTTTTCTTTCAGATTCACACTTGTGCAAGGCAATCCTGGCAAATCTAGAATAGCCCATCTTCCTAAGGCACCATGAATTCACCCTTAAGAATCAAATTCTTCTGTGCTAGACTCCAAACTGAGATAATCAAACAACATTTATTTATATTTTATTTGTACCATGTAGTTACAGATCTCTCTTTTCAGTCTTTGTCATTTTATATGTATATGCTGAATACAGTGGGCTACCTTTTGAAATGTCTGAGACATCTGATGGAAAGAAACCCAGTTTATCTGCCATTCTTCTTGCTGCTACTCTTTAGCAACTGTAGTTCTGCAGTGAAACTGGGCTACAATCAAATTTCTGAGGCTAGACACCAAAACACAGTAATTATTCTCACTAAAGACTACATTCTAACATGTGAACTACACCTTTCCAGAGCTTGCCAGAATGGCAGATCCACATCATCCCCCCAGATTAATACACATTATTGTAATATCCTTTCTTTGGATAACCTGCAATAATCAGAGTAAGAGAACAATTCATGTGACAGCTTGAGCTATGCTGCTGCTCCATTGCAAAATTTCTTGCATGACATCCACATGACAGCCAGCTAGTAACAAACCGCATGTATTCAAAGATACCGTAATGGATTAATAAAGAGTGTAAAGCAGAATGGAAATTTAGAGACTGATTTCTGCTCACCAAACGAAATGACTTAGAGCTCCAGACTGAGACCAGTTTGAACAGGTCCATACAAGTATTTTAATTTGGCTCAGGAGTGTACTTTGGTAGCAGTTGTCCATGTTTTGTGAGCTTTGGTTTGCATTGTGGTTTATTTTCTGAGGACAATAAACTGAAATATGTGGTCTGGGAGTTCACTTAATGCACACCAGCAGCAAATGGACATTCAGCCTGTACGAGCTACTCTGAGGTAAACCCAAAATTCATATACGATGGACATCAGGTCCTCAGCACCAACTGTTTGCTGTACACTTTCACTCCTATCTGGATGCACTACGTCCTATCCAAAGTCCACACTAATGAACATCTTTTTTATGATACAAAAGTATGTGCATCCTGAAACCTGCTAAATACAATTCCCAGTGAGAGAACTCTGGGGATCTTTCATGGCTTTGCCCTTCCTTGTCCCATTCAGTGTTTTATGCAATAAGGAGATTTTGTTACAGAATTATATGTACGTATAATATTTATTTATTTATTTAGTCCAGAAAAAAATTTCCAGCTTCTTTCTGATATTCCCCTTATGCATTTACTCTCCAAAAGCGTGACTCCTACAGTATCCTTTCCCTGAATCTGGCATCATTTATCTAAGTCTCTCTGTATCATTAACACATTTCAACTCTGTCAAGAAGAAAAATATTACCCTCACTTGACAGACTGGAAATTAAAACACCATTGAGTTTATATGATTCACTCGATATTATATAGGAGTTGTCTGAAGCAGACATTGCATCTCAGTTTCCCCAACGTCCATCTGATGTCCAGTCTTCTAAATCAGCCTTCAGATTCATGGTTCCTTTCCCAATTGGGGGAATACTCTCAATAATTCAGATTTTTTTTTTGCTTCCAAAGCCTGGAATCAATTAGAGTGGACCTTTGGTACCCTGGTAATAATGGGAATCAACATCAGTGCAAATATACGTGCTGAAGAGTCACCGTGCTGGATTGGGACCAGGAAAAGCAGGAGTATGTTTGTTTTGCTGTGGGAGAGTTTGGGTTGGCAGAGGGTGAAGTAAATTTGGAAGTCATGAGAACTGGAACACGACCAATGAGCACCCTTGAACACTGGACTTGTCCTAAAAGGAGGGCTGTGCTTTACAATGGCAGTGAGGGCAGCCTGTCTTTTGCTGTACCTAAAACACCAACAGTAAGTCTAAGGGGGTGCCTTATGCTGCTGCTCTTTCAGTTCTGTAACAACCAGGTGAGATTTTGCCTTTTGTGGTAAAGAACATGCCCTACATCAAAGCAAACAGGGACCACCACGTTCATTCACTGCTGTTCTTCTTGTCGGTTTTCAGCCTGCGTGTCAGGTTTTTCTTAGTATAAAGCCCCGCTAGTGTGACAGTGAACATATGCTGTTAGTGTGCAATAATTGTCCTTTAGCTCCTTGTTGGCTGGATTTATTACCTAAAGCAATCATGTTGCAACATAGGAAAAAGTAAATAAAATGTTTATGATCATGGCAAATCTTGTTTCTCCTTTAAATATTGAAAGGGCTGAATGATCTCAATGGTCAAAAATTACCTCAAAATGTATGTGTGTATATTTACTTTGGCTTGGTCAGCTTGATATGATTTTCACCATAAGCTTTCCCTGCAGCCAAAAATCACATCTCATGAGCCAAAGCAGATAACAGACATATATACTTCTGAGGTCACCATTGCCTGAATTATTGAACAGGTTTCTGCACCTCTTCTGGGCACATACTGGGATGGGAGATTGCCAATGGCATCTCTTTTTTCAGCACATACTATACACAAAGGCAAATACATATATTGCTGCACTGTAAGTGTTGTGAAATAAGGGGTGCTACTTCCCAAAATTTCATTCTCCTTTTGATGCCTAAAAGGCTAGCCCAAAAACTGAGGCCAGGCAGGAGTAAGGGAATAAAAGGTGGGTATTTATTTGAAGGGCCTTCAAAGGTACATTTAGGGCAGACAAAGCCCTCTCCTTGGGGCATCACCTAAAATGGACGATGAGTCACGAGTTCTCCACACTTTTATAGGCTTGGTCCGTTCCTATATCAGCATAGATTTACCAATTAAAACTTTACCATTTCCCCCTAGCTCGCTCCGCCCCCCTCCGCCCCCCATCCCCCCAGATGCGTGGGTCTGGGCAGCACAAATGTCCTTGGGTGAGTACAGAGTGGTAGTGTTATGTCTATAGAAAACAGCAACCAACGAGATATAATGCATACACGCCAGACAATGCAGGATTTGAAAAATACAAGGGTTAAAACCTAAGGCAACACTTTCTCACAATAAAGTATAAAAATGTACCATTTTTCCTCTTTGACAAAATAACTGGCATATCCACAAGGCAGTCCAAACTTTGACTCATTGTGCATCACAGACAAAACAAAGAGATCTTAAAGGCGGTCTTTGTTTAATGTCCGTCAATATAAATATGAAGGTCTCAAGCCTGTTTTGAAATGAAACACCTTAGATACTTAAATACTAACATGATTTTTAAGAACACGAAAACTGTATTTCCAGCAGAAGGGACATAGAAAGCAACAGAAAATGAATTAACTATAGAATTACTATGTTCCATCTCTGAGGAGTCAGCACAGGCTGGTCCAGCACGTTTCTTAATTATGCTCCTAACTACTGACATAAGGAAGTGAATTTCTTTTTTCTCTTTTAGTTTGCTGACTGAACCAAAAGCTGTGTTAGGAGGATCTTGTATCAATCCAAAATAACTTTTAGTCTTTTAACAGTTTTTATTGGTTGATCTCAGGTTTTTTGCTGTTCCATTTGAACTGTAAACCAAAAGTTTGTTACAGCATGATAAATTTCACTTTTAAATTTTTCTAGTCATCTTTAATGAAATTTTTGCAACTCTTTTCAATGAAACATTAATTTAAAAATGGAAAATCAAACCATTGGACATTGAAAATATCCTACTAAAACACATTGGCTTTTTCTGACCTTTTTCTTGGTGTAAAACCTTGTTCTGAGTTTAGGAGAAGTTTAGTCAGTCCATGAGCATTGTCTGCATCTCAAAGCAAATAAAACATCACTCAAAAAATATTCTCCCAGTCCCAGTTTTGAAAGCAAATAGCCCCACTGACACCAACAGCATTAATCACATGTTGAAATAGGTCTGTTCTACCAAACATATGTGAACCATATTTTACTCATCTGACAGTAGGGGACAATCAAAATTTCTATGGTTTAGGTGCTGTGCATTGATTAAATGTATACTGACCCATATCTTGAGTTACATTCCAAGACTACTCATCAACTCCTTTTTGAAGGAACAGAGCTGCCAGTGTGTCTCTAGCCCAAGAGTCTCTGCTAATATCCTACTGTATTTTTCTTTCTTTTGGTTGCCTAACAAAAGGATGCTGCCCATCCCTCTGGAGAACTGGCTGGGGCAAACACACTTTAACCTCTGTGGCTGCCCTCTGAAACCTGCAACTGACCCTTCTCCCTGACCCTTCTCCCATGAAAAACTATAAAATACTTAGACAACAGGATTAAAATAAAACACTAATGAATATACAGAATGTCACACCTGCCACACTTGTGAATTATTGTTCTCTTAAACTTCTATAACCCAGCACCATCAGTGACACTATTTACCCTTAAGGCACTTGGCAGCTGCTTAAATGGCTGTCTATGGCAGTTTGGTGGAAACAATAATAATACATTATAAATCAATGAAAATGAAGTTTTTGCAGCGATAATCTGATATAGATTTGCTAACATTTATATGAAATTCAATTCTGTTTGATTGCATCAGCATATGTTTCATTTCTTCCAACACTATTGATTTTGAAGGTTCTTTACCTATGTCTAAATTATTTCTGTTGCAATTTTACATTACCATTTGGAAATAACTTAAATCAAATGAAACCATTTATTCAATTTTTAGTTTTTTAAAAAGCTGATTACTCAAGTAATGTGATCTTACTTTTATTTTTCGATAGCCAGAGCTATTAGAATTCCCAAATCTTCTATATCATTTACCTGCTAAGACTCCTCTGTAATTAAGTGTGTTGTTATTTCTGGTAAAACTGCTGAAACACAGGGGAAAAAATAAAATATGGGCATAATATTGAAGTGCTTAGAGTATTCAAACCAATTAATAAACCCAAGGGTTTTTTTGTTGAAATGGATGTTGTTAATGCAGCTAGGGTAGTGATTACTTAATATGCACAGGCAAGTAGCTGTGTCTGTGTATGTATTCAGGTACTGTGTGTACAATGGTGATAATAACCATGTCACAGCATCCTCTCAAATAAAAGAGATATTGTTGATGTTCCATTGATTTACTATAAAAATTGAGGTACAAAGTCTTCTGGAATTAGGTACTTTAAATGGCTATAAAAGTGTAAATAAATATATGACATGATTTTGAGACCTGTGGGATGCTGCATTCCACCTTCAGCTGTTGGCTTGTATTTTATGTTTGAGCATGCAGAGCCAATCATATGCATATTGTCTGTACATGGACGTGTTAGCTTACACTTTTACTACTTCTGCATGGGTGTGTGTGTATGTGCATGTGCATGTGTATGTGTATGTGTATGTGTATGTGTATGTGTATGGCATCACTTCTACCCCAATGTCACTGTGGTTTTTGCATGACTGTGACACTTGTGGCACAAGTGTCCCTTGAACATCAGTTGGCATAAGAAACTTTAAAGAAATAATATTTTCCCCTGACCTTCAAATATTGACAATTTAGTAGAAACTTTGCTTTGGAAAACATAAATCCTGTCATGAAAAACACATTCTACTTCATCTATGTCAGAATGAATGGGGGCAGGGTGTATTTTTTAGTTATTTGGTTTACTTTTTCTGTTCTCTTAAATATGTCAAAATAAAACTTTAAATATGAAAGCTTAAAATCCAATTCAGCTGAAAATTAGAATAATAATAATTTTAAAAGTCAATCACTTCAAAGTACTCATACTTCATTCCTGGAACTCTAATAAAATAGCAGAATCTTACAATCCTTCCCGAGAAGGAATTTCTACCTACCATACAGGCCAAAAAAGCTCCAGCCTGTGACTCATTGATAAAGCAGTAGCAGTTGCAATATGTAACTTTTTGCTATTCTGAATGTCTTTCACTGTTTCAAACACTTCAGGTATTTTCCCTGCTCGGATACCTCTGCCATCACTCCAGCAATGTCCCAACACCTACAAAGTCCAGTGACTCTTTCCAGTGGAAGGCACAGCCACAAGAACTAGCCTTCTTGACCAAAAAAATCCACACACACCCCGGATTTAAGGCACTAAAATTAAGTTCTCTTGCTGTAATGCTGTGGTCATGGTTGCAGGCACACAGTCCCTGAGCGAAAGGAATGACTGGCTTGCTGAATCAGAAGCAGAACAGCACAGTGAAGTTTCCATCAGCCTAACCTGCCCAAGCCTCTGTGCACATAAACATATTAGATACTCAGTAGAGAGAGGAGCTCTCTTGGTGAAATGTTGGACAGTCAAGGTTTAGGATACTTACTTGACAACTTCACATTATAGGGAATTTAAAAGCTGCTTACATGAGAAGTGACAAAACAAATACAAATATAATTCCCAATCTGTGTCAAGTCCTTCTCTTTGATGCAAATATAAAACCACTGGATTTTCTGAAATATTAGGTTTATGTGGTTTTTGTGAACAGCAGAAATTTTTTTTCATATTTCTTTCTTTGGACTGAGATATTTTTTAGTGACTACACAAATAAGCCACGTTGATGAGTTTCAAATTCATCAAAAAGAAAAAAAAAATGTCAAAATTACTGTCACACACCACTTACATGAAAAGTTACTCTTCTTCTCCTCACTCCAAATTCCAGCATTATCAAGAGGGGTGAAAAAAATGCCAAATTAAAATTGACTGTTTAGCACTGAATTTCATGATTGTTCAGGCAACGCCCTTTAATCACAAGAGTGAAAGGAGGTTAAATTGTTAATTGTGTCTACATTATCCCACTGATACAGTCAGGGTTTTTTTCTTAACCTCTTATTTGATTATATGTCACTATTTTGCGAATATTCTTTGCAAATTTGGATAAGGGGACCCCCTTCAGTGAGGAAGAGACTTTACTGTTTGTCATTGTGGGATCAGTCACAAATGACATACAGTACTTTTATGACTCTCTGATTGACTGAAATTTGCATGTGAACCATGAGCGAGCAAATGAAGGTAACAAGCAGTGGGCTGGGAATTCTCTCTCATAAGCAATTACTTAGTCACATGCAAAATACATTAATGTTGGAGGATATATCCTACAAGGAGCCAGGCTTGCCTTCTGCATTCTGAGGGTCCTCTGCACCCCACAAGATGCTCAGATCACTGAGTACTCAGCTTCCTACAGCACAGAGAACCATCAGAGCAGCTATCCCCATACCTTTGCAGTCAGTATCCCTCAAGTCACTAAAAAATAGCAAAAGCTTACAATGATAAACATTCTGAACCAATCAGGTGTTCAGAATTTGAGTGGAAATTCATTACTCTGTTATGTCTTAAAGTTAGATGAAAAAGAAGCTAAAAGAACAGTTTTTACATTTAAAATCTTATGTCATAGATAATTGGAGATATTACTAGAACAGGGATATTTACTGTATTTCATAACTACAGCTTACTTTGCTGTATTTTCTAACTTCTGAGATCTTCTCTCTTTGCAAAATTAATATCTGAAAAGAAAATTTCCCATTGTCAGTCAGTTTGATTTCCTGAATCTCATGTTATGATATTTACAATGTTAAATTGTAAACAATCTTTCACTATATTGGAAATTGTTCCACTAAGAAAGAACAGATTTTCGTTACTTTTTGAGCAAGTCTAAATTCAGTCGATGTTTGAGATACCTTACACTTTAATTTTGGTAATATTGGTCAAATGATATTTCTTGCAATAGTGAATTTCCGGGCCACTGAAAGATTCAATTCTGTTCCTTATTGGTGTTCAGTTTTCACTGATGTTTCTGCCAGATTCCCTGGAGATGCTCTGAAATTAAATCCCAATAAAGAATATAACTTGAACATAACTCATGTATTTACAACTAGGATGTGACTAAAGTAAATTGCTTTGATTGAAGTAATGACACAAATTTGTGCTATGGAGCAGAAAGAATCATGAAAACCCTGTTAATAGTCTATTTCTCCTCAAAAATCTGGCATTTCATATCCGGGTACTTGTCAGGAACAGACAAGACAGGGTTCAGAGTCCTGCTGGGATCACCATGTCATGCCCCAGCCTGAGCAAGGGCTGTTCAGAAATAAGATCTTCTCCTTATGAAGAAATGGGTGATAAAGTCGATAGAGACCCTCCTTCTCCGGGATGACTTGGTATCTCCTCCCCATCTCCTAAAGGGAATACAGAAAAGGCATCAGATTGGGCTGCCCACCTTTTTCCTCCTTTGTATTGCCCCTCTAAAAGCAAACTTCTCCACTAACATCTCTGGATGCTTTAATGCCAATTGGTCCCACATAAATGGATAAACAGTGTAAGGTAGATTATCAGACAACAAGTTTTTAATCAGTAATGGTCATAACAGACAAAAAAACAAGAGCTTTTTCAGTGACTTCAGGCAATCTGTTTCTGTGAGTCAGGAATGCTCAAGCCCACAAGTCTGCAGTGTTACTCGCTGAATTTCTGTAAGGCAATTTTCCCCATGAGCCACCAGCAGTAAGTGACTGCCCTGCTTTAACGAACAGGCTTTGGATGTGCAGGATAATACAGAAACTACCCTTTGCAGCAACTGTGCCTCCAAGTTCCAGGATCAAAGCTGGGAGAAAACAATTTAATGGAACAGAATCAAAACCTCCCTTCAAAATCGCTATCCATCTAGGAAAAGCATAATTAACATTTCCAGTAAGATTTTTCTTCTAAGCACAAAAATGCACCCTTGAACTCTGAAGAAAGTCTGCCTCTCAGATCAGCACTTCTAGATCCCAAAATCTGCCCAGTCCAGATCCTGGCTTTGTAGTGCTTCCCACAGCGAGAGCCTGAACTCCACAGCAACATGTGCCCAGCCACGCTCACACAGCAAACAGGGCCACCCGGGTCAGCAAAGGCGATGCTGTCTGGGGCAGCTTTTATCTACAAGCCCAAATCATCTCCTTTTGCCTGCTGTGCTAGAGGTTACAGTGCCACAGTGAGGGTGCTTAACAGAATAAGCAAAAACTTCGGTCTTCTCTTAGAAAAGCAGTAGTTTGAGGTAGAAGGAAGGTCAAGGTAAGATTCAAACTCTGTGTGGTATTACATTCTTAGGATCACATCTTAAACTGGATGCGAAAGAAAGATGTGTCCTTTCATGTTAATTTGGGAATCATTCAGGAAAGAAAAATGTAATTCATATCTACCTTCAACATTTTTCTGGCTTTTTCTTGTAGCAAAATAGAACACCCATAAGCCACTGCTTCTAGTCCTTCACAATTCTGTAGGTTTTATGTGCAGCTGTTGGTCGAAAAACTGCCATGGCCGGTTACAGTTTCTTTAAAGGAATGCACTTATCAAGCTCTCTACACCTAGGACACTTTTTCTCAACCTCTGCTTCTTTTTTTTTCCCCTTTTTCCTATTTCTCACATTCACTTTCTTACTTTCTTTGCTGCCTCTTTCTCCTTTTTCAATCTTTCTCATCTAGCCTTTCCATTGTTATTCACCCTGTTTATTGCTTCAAGCAACCCTGACATACTGGACATCATCTGAAACTACAAACGACAGGATGCAATAAGCTAGAGAATAGCAGTAATCTGAGGAAAGTTCTTCATTCACTCTTGCTCCTAACTCTCTGTCTTCTTATCCTACATAGAAAATAAAAAAATCAATACCACCTCACAGGGCTTGATAAAAGTGCTGGACGAGTACAGCAGGCATGCTGGATATAGTAAATTAAAGTGATCAAAATTTTCCAGTCGACTCTGCCTATAGCCTACATAAACTAACAACCCTGTCTGCAGAATGTCTGTCACTCTAGAAGCTTTATTTTATCTGTGTCTCTGATTACCTAGAGAATGAGTACATATAAGATATATGTGTGTGCATTTATGCGTATGCATATGTGTGAGAAATAGATAGGAGTAGGAATCAGCTTGTGTTTATAAAAAATATTTCCTTTTAGATCAGTAGATTTTGAATTTGCTAACATGTTTGTATGAACAAAATGTTGTGGAAATAAACATTGTGTCATCATCAGATGACATAACCAAGATTAAATTACTGCATAACATTTAATTTTCTATATGTCATTACCTAGGAGGCTAGATTTTAGCCAGTGTAAATCAGCACTTAAAATAACATTTGAAGATCAGGCTTGTTACCTTTTCATGTTGTTTTTTCAGGTCTAGACACGGCTTAACAATTTCCAATCAATGTCTAAAAATGTATTAGAGAACTGGGAGACAAAGCAGACAGCAGGGTGATCTGGCAGGAGCAGGCTTCATAGAAGAAATACACGAGAAGTTAAATTCTGCCCTCAAAGGAAAACACGTGTGGATGCGTTGACTTCGGGGGCACATGTGTATAGGGTGAAGTGAGGCCTCACATTATTTCACAATCAGAACACCATAATGTAAAATTTCAGAGTGTGTCTCTACAAGAAGGTTGATCTCATACTAATTCAGAAGGAATTCTATCTTCAAGAAATGGCACAGCTGTAAATGCCTTCACCTGGATTTTTTTTATGTCCAACTTTCTGGGCATGTGCATTTGGTGGATTATGCCAGTTTCTGTCTTGTGCTTAGAACAACCTGCATCTGGCAAGCTACATTAGGAATTCATACAGGAGGACTGACCCTTAGGTTTGGGTGCCTGTGCATGTCACCAGGTCTGAGTGGCAGACTGTGCTGTGAAACCCACTTACTTGTACAAATTTTTATTCCTAAAACCATGGTATTGATCCAGAAGGTTCAAAACTTTCTGAGGGAAACCTGCCAGTGTACCCAAAAAACAAATAATTCTTGGGCAATATGGAATATTCCACATGGAATTCGGGAAGGGAAGGGAAGGGAA
>VZRZ01004300.1:2111309-2128809 GCA_013398175.1 Climacteris rufus | reverse complement strand
TATGTCTTTGCAATGTTTCTCTTTTATTCTGGGTCCTCTCTGCAGTATGTCTGGGGGAGAGTCAGACATTGAAGGATCCCATAACCTTTACAGATGTAGAGGGCAAAGCATCTGGGGTTAGGAAGCAGCATGACAAGGATAAGTGACTCTTCTACAGCCTGCTAAGGCCCACATGTTTTAAGGATGATGCACTATTCCAGCAAGACGCAGTGAAAAGTAAAGCCTGTGTCAATCAGGTGGCTACAAGTCTTCTGAGAAGTAAGTGTGCTCCAGAGCAAGGGGTTTCAGGCCAACAGAACCTGTCTAGCCTGTGCCTCTTGGTGAAATACTTCAGTTATCACAACTAGCTCTCCATGCTGACCTTCCCGCCTTCTCACACCACACAGTGCCAGTGAGTCTGCTTTCAATATAAGAAAGACATTAAACTATTAGAGAGTGTCCAAAGGAGGGCAACAAAGATGGTAAAGGGCCTTGAGGAGAAGCCGTATGAGGAGTGACTGAGGTCACTTGGTCTGTTCAGTCTGGAGAAGAGGAGACTGAGGGGAGACCTCATTGCAGTCTACAACTTCTTCATGCCGAGAAGAGGGGCGGACACTGATCTCTTCTCTGTGGTGACCAGTGCCAGGACCCAAGGGAATGGCCCTGAAGTTGTGTCAGGGGAGGTTTAGGTTGGATATTAGAAAAAGGTTTTTCACTCGGGGGGTTGTTGGGCACTTGAACAGGCTCCCCAAGAAAGTGGCCACAACACCAAGCCTGACAGACTTCAAAGAGCATTTGGACAATGCTCTCTGGCATAGGGTGGGACTCTTGGAAATGTCCTGCACAGGGCCAGGAGTTGGACTTCATGATCCTTGTAGGCCCCTTCCAACTCAGCATAATTTGTGATTCTGTGATTCTGTACCAGGCTCAAATTTATTCCTCCCCTTCCCCCATCTCCCTCTAAGAAGATTGTCTTCCCAAAGAGTTTTGAAGCCTCATCTCTTCTGACTCTTCCTTCTTCCAAGTACTGTTCTCCAGCATCACACAAGGAATAGATTTCTGCTTTTCTTCATTAAAAGGAAATGCTTTCCTTGGCCACTGCAACATTAAGATGTCAAGACTTCCAGATTACTGAATACTAGACTTACAGAAAGTGGTTGTTTTATTTTTTCTAAGTCTGCATTTTCCAGACTCCATTTTGCACTAATTCATGGAGCTCACCAGACTTAAGTGTCATAAGAGCACTTGCCCACCACAGGCCCAGGGACCATTCTGTCTTATCTTGAGTATTAGCCAGAGTTCTGCTGCTGACTCTGTAGCTTTGTGTGCAGAACCCTTGATGCTAGCACAATGTTTCCTTGTTTACACAGCCTGCTGAGGGAATGAAAATCTTAGTCCTCAGTGAATGCTGAATTTCAAAAGAGAAAAAAAAGCAAAAATAAAAAAAAATTATTCTTGCAGCAGACATTATTAGTTTAATTACTATGTAGACACATACATTAAAGCACTGTGTGTTTAACCTTTGTAGTTTTTCAAGTTTAACAAATATTGGTTTTATCTTTCACCATGTCACACCTTTCCTGACAGGAGAATGGTGGCTGAACATCCATCCGTCTGAAACGGCAATCTTGCCTTTGTGGTTCTAAGGACAGAGAATTGTTATCTGACCTTAATTCTGAAATTATGCTTTGAATCAACATCTTCAGTGCACTCCCTTCTTTTTACCTCACTGGTTTCTGTGTAAACTCAGTATGAAAAATTAAAATTAAAGTGTGAGTGAAAAACTTCAGTGTAGGGACACAAGCTGCAAGGTTATGAAAACTGAGCCGCAAAGCATGTTTGTGTTTGCAGAAGACTGATGTGCATCTCCCAGTTCTCAAGAGCATCAGGAGATGGAATCATCTTCAAGCAGACTTTGGTTGATTGCACAGGGTGACTGATAAATGCTCTATCACATTGGAATGTCCAGGGTCTTCCATGGCTAATGTCTACTTTCTAATATTCTGGATCTCACTTCTCCCTTGGGTCCTCTGACACCCTAATACCCAAGCTAGTGTCACTCATGGCAGTCAGTCTGTAGTGTTACAAGATCAACTGAGACATGGATCTCTAATAAGATTAAGACTCATCAGTATGGTTTTAGTCCTTTCCTTTTCTGAGGCAGAGGAACAGAATTATTCAAGACTTGCAGCAAAAACTCCAAGCACTTGCTAAATATTACCTTTCCCCCCTCTTCTCAGAGGAATCTACTGCTAGTTTGTATAAACACTTTCATGAAAAAAGAAAGAAAGATAGCAAAATACATTTGATGTTTTGTTTGAAAACATCTTCTCACAGAATCACAGAATATTCTGAGATGGAAGGGATCCACAGGGATCATTGAGTCCAACTTTTAAGTAAATAGCCCGTACAGGGACCAAAGCACAACCTGGCATTAGCAGCACCATGCTCTGACTGAGATCATTTGATATCATATAGATTTGATTTTTTTTAATGAAGTCATGTATTTCTTAGCATGTGCTCTGGTACTTCAGTAGTTAGTTTTTCAGAGATCAAGAGAAGAGAATTGATGCACATGTCATTTCCAGAAGGACCCTTCACTCTATACTCTTCTATCTTGGTGGAACAGTTTTTACACCTCACATGAGCAAATTACAAAACCTTGTCATTTGGGGTGTGGTGTCATTTTCTGAAACTATATTTTTGGAGTAGTCAGAAAACCCAAGCTCTCTATTGTTTTACAAATACTCGTGTTAGCATATTGTAGGATGCTACGGAAACTTCTAGGAAGTTGCACATGGAGATACATTATACTTTTTCATTTATGTAGTAGCTTGAGGTCGCTCATGGGTGCATATCCAACGGACTTCACAGAAGGAATTTTTTTCACAGAATGCCTTTCCTAGATAGGAAAGGCACTTTCCTAGATAGGAAAGGCACCCACTTTCCATAGGGAAATCCACCCCTTCCCCCAGGTACCCTGACACCCAAATCCCAGATACTGTAGCTTTGAGTGACAGCTGGATTTTGAATCCCATGGGGAGACTCTATGCCTCTTGACGGATTCATTGTGACACTGCCCAGACTGCCTGCAAACTGGCAGACAGCTCTGTTTGCCAAATGTCGACATTATCTAATTGGCATTTCAGCCCACTTCTCGTTTCTAATGGACATGAGAAAGACCCAGCCAGCAGAGTGTTGAACAGCGGCAGCATGCTCAGGCTGTGCTGGCTGCAGCCTCCCTTGGGCAGCTGCAGGATGGCACCAGCACCCAGGGTGTGGAGGCAGGTACTCGACAGCTGCTGGACCACTTGATGCAAAATACAGGAACTGAGGAGGAGAAAGGAGACAGCAGAGGAATGGCAAATTCAGGGGTACATGCTAGCAATCAAAGCAATGTGATGTTATTGTGTTGCCTAAATAGCTTAGACCTCTTAACATAATTTACAGCAAAAGCAGCTGTCTTCATTGAAAGAACATGCTTGCCACAATCAAGAAGGTAGTTATATATAAATAAATAGAGAGGTAGATAGATACTGATATGTAAAAAGTCTCCTAATGCATTATATTCAGAAACATCAAACCTTCAAATGGGTGACTTGGAGCAGAGTTCACAGAGTAGGCCATCTGCTGAAGCAGCTGAGAGATGGCAACCCATATATTAAGGTAGCTGTCTATTCATTCATAATTGTTGCCTACATCTCGAGAAATAGATCTGTTTCTCTTTTTCATATCTATCTGCCTGGCCTGTCAGAGCCATGGTAGATTACTTTTCCTCACTGTACTAAACTGTGGTTTTCCAAATAAATTATTACACCTCTCTTGGCTTGCAGCAATAGTGTGGCAGAATGGATAAACAATTCACGTGGTTCAGCCATCACTCTAAATCTTCATCAGACACCGTTTCAGTGGCTGCACCCCTTTATCTCAAACATGTCATTCCTAATTTCCTGTCGGGGGTCTTTACACATTATTTCATATTGCTTTAAATGGCAGGATATACATCCATGGAAAAATACTATACAAAATACTACCTAGATGAGAAAAGGTCTGCTGAAAGAGAGACAAGCATGAGTGCTTGAAGATTTCTTTAAACTGAAATTGATATTAAATAGATTTTTAAACCCCACCACTCTGAATAAAGTGTGTGGGGAAAAAAGGAAAAACCACCAGATAAATGTGTGATTTAAGAGTTGCAATTAAGGTATTCCAGCAATAAACCAGAGAATAAGTATGAGGAGATATGATTATGTGTATAAGCAGTGTTTTCCTTTTTTTTATAAAAAAAGGGAAAAAATAATAGGAAAATTCCAAAGTTTTAAAGTTTAATATATAATTTTCAAGTAAATGTTTTCTTTAAACTTATATTTCTTTTATGTTAGCTTCATGTAACCTGGTGGAGCTGGAATATTTTGCACTGCACTTCTGTTTGGTAAGCACAAATAAGGACTGCACTAATGATGGAGGACACTTTTAAAGCTTAACATCAACATGGCTTTTTACAAGCTACTGTAAAGGGATTTTCCAGTTTTAGTGAGAGTTATGACATTATTCATCATTGTAGCAATATATTAAACATAAAGAAAAGCTTCCTTACAGCCTCAATAACATTTTCCATTATACCCCCTTCTAACTGCATGCAGGTGCATGTTTTCAGCCACTCTTCACAGTTCCTTAACAATCATTACAAATCCCACTTATCTAAACTAGTGATTAAAAACCTTTAAGGGGAAGCTGTTTAATTAAAAGTAAAGTAGACATTTATTGTGTGTTTAGTGTGCCAATTTTGCTATGACCTAAGAACCATTCCCTAATTAAATTTTGTCATTCTTTCATATATTACAACTACAATATGATAACACAGAAGAAACCTAACAGCTAATTCAAAGCTCCTATGTGCATTTCTAAAGTATTAGGTTGGCTAAGTTTTAAAATCTAAGGTTGGATTTTGCCCTGTAAAAGTCAGCAAAAATATATTTATAGTCTTACCACCAACTTTAACAAAATTAGAATGAGACCTGTAAGACCTGGTCATGATTCATTTAGGTACATTGGCCTTAATCTGTCATAATTTCTTTGCTTTCAGTGGAATAAATCCAGATAGAGAAAATCATTCCACATGTAGTATTTTCTACAGCTTAGAAACATAATTTTTTGCCACATTTTTCTTTGTTATAAGCAGTATGTACACGTGTTCATCCAAACCCAAGGATGCTTGTGCTCTCCCAGCAATGTCACAATGAATCAGTGGCTTAAAACCCCACTCTAAAGCGAGAGCACGGCTGCGAGGCGCAGGGCCACTGACAGTGATGTGAGAACACACCTCTCTTGTTCAGTTTTTTATCGTTATTACTTCAGCGCTGACATCTGACCTCTTTAGCTGCTTGTGTGTACTGAAGTGTTCCTGGCTCACACCTGGCGTCAGTAATAAAGCACAGCATGCATAAATAATGAAGATATGTTTGTGAAACTTCACTAAGTGGCAACTGCCTGTGACAGAGATCCTGCTACCAGCACTTACTGCTGTAAAGGTTTGTTAATGGAGGCTGCTCAGCGGATGACAAAATGACCCAATTAAAGTTTGTTCCAAATGACATCAGGGTCATAAAAGGGAACAAAAGAGGAGGAAATGGCTCTGGTGATTTGAAAATATATTGCAATGTATATTATTACATCTGCACTTTTTGCTATCACAGGAGTACTTCATATTCACATAAAACAATACCTATTGAAAGCCAAGTTAATGAAAAAGGCGGCTGTTGGCTAGACAGAAAAACGATGGCTTGTGACACTCTACTGGACTTGCTTTCCAGGAAAAGATCTACTAAGAAAGTCTTTTGAGACTGGGATAGGAGAGACATTTCTTCTGTCAGCTACCAGATCAGAGACTTTCTAGATGAGCAAAGGATTTCAAATTCAAGTAGTCAGTCCATTTGTAGCAAAAAGCTCTCACATAAACAGTAAAGTACTTCTAGTGCAGGGTTTGTCGTATTCTGATTTATTCTGAAATTTCTAGGTGAGGGCTGAAACTGTGGGCCTCTGGAGGACTAGACATATGGCCCAATTTACAGAAAAGTTATTTGCTCCTAAGTGCCCCTTCCATTGGAAAGGAGGAAATGTGTGTAAATGAAAGGAGACTGAGGTGCTCCAATGAGAAATCAGCAGGCAATAAAGTGTCAGTGATTTTGAGCCACCTGCAGTTAATTTTCCATTGGTTCCAGTCATCACTCTGCATAGGGAAGGAGGAAAGACTATTTAATTGGATTTCTTTTGCACTGGGAGTCCGCCGACACATTGTGATGTACCTAATGCACCAGGGGGGTGAGAGAAACTGTGTGATGCTTTTGTGTGAGGCAAACAGGAACAGCAAGGAGAATATGGAATCAGATCACAAGTATCACTTGTGGGCATTCATCTGGGGAAAATGAAAATAGATCAGCACAATTTGTTCTGAGACACTGTGAGGCCAGTCAGGAAATCCCAGAAACACTACTGACACAGTGCAAAACTGGAATATTTAAGAGCATTTTTAATTGAGGGCATTAATTTAGGGACATTTTTAATCCTAGGAAGCCAAAGAAACCAAAGCCATAGAGAAGCATCACTTTGAGTACATCAGTTTCTGTTGATTGAATGAAGTGCAACTACTAATACTCAGAGAAAGGTTGCCAGAAACTGGTTCTGATTAATTCAGCTTCCCTATGACAATTTTCCCATGTTACAGTTGAAGAAAGTGGTAAGTTGTTTGCAGTCCTGTTAGCATGTTTTAATAATTCACTTCTGTCCCAGCTCAGACAGTCTGCTCCCCTGCCCTACACAGGTTTGAGTTGTGAGGAATTTAATTTTTTAGGAAAATTCATTTTCAAGAACTTGGGGGTTTGTTTGTTTGATTGTTTTGGGGGTTTGGGGTTTTTTTTCCTTTGCACTGCAACATACTTTCAGCAAGTATACAATCAATTGCCATTCTGCAGGCAAGGAGCAGCAAGCAACCTGTTGTTACATTCATGAGCACCTCACCAGCATAAAAACACATTGCTAAAGATACAGCAACAGGTCAGTGGCTGCCTAAGGTGGAAATACTCAGATTTCTCAGGACTGCCTCTTGCGGCCACACTAAAATATATTTTGTCTATTAAGATGCAGCTTTAACTTTGTAATTTCAGTCTTCACCAGAGAGAAAGGATGTTTAGGAAAGAGAGCTACGCAAACATTTGGCTATGCTTTCTTGACATAGTAACACATCTTTCAACAGCCTGTGGCTCAAAACATCCTGGGCCACAGTTTAATAGCTTAAAAAAGCTTAATAGCCCTTGGTGAATATTATTTCTGTACTAACTGCACCTGAGTTTTGAACCTACATAAATTTTTGGCACCTATTTTATGCCAGCACTAAATCAAAATGAATGCCAAGCCTCCACAGACAGCTAGTTTAATAGAGAAACACAATTTTCTCACAATGATTGGATGCCTTCCTTGCAAAGTGTGATGCTAATTGGAATACAGTAATCTTCAGCCTGAAGATTTTGTTTTGGTGGAAATAATGATAAAACACATAGAGTCATACTTGCCTTAATAAAGAGTCATCCTACCCTTTCAATATGAAAATGGGATTTGACCCTCGTTAGCTAAATGAGTTTGAGTGAGAAATTGAGCAATAACATTTTTGGACAATTAGTCTCTACTATGCTGCTTTTCTTAGTAGAGGAAATTATTTGCCTTCTACCCCAGCTCCTTTCTGATGCTTCTTGGCACATGTTACTTTCATGTGAAAGAAGATCCTTCTTACATTCCAGGAATAAGTGTGTGCCCTTGTAAAATCAACAAGATTAAGAAGTTGTCCTCAAGGCAGTGATTCCTTCCTTAGCAAAATATAATGCAGACCTGCCTATCAATGCTTCCTGCCACCTACTAAAAAGATGATGAAAATCCTAAATAATATCCTTTTCAAAACTGGAGGTAAATATTTTTTTCACTTACATTTGTGCAGTATTTCTAGGAGATATGTTTTCCATTTTGGTTTGTGTTTGTTAGCAGGAAAAGAAAACCTGTTACTGCATAAATCCATGTTTTGTCATCCCACCATCCTCAGTTAGACCTTTTGAGATCACATCTTGGGAAGGAGATGTCTGAGACAGCACACCATGGGCAGTTCAGCAGTGCTGCTGCTGTCTCCCAGCTCTTTCTGTGGGAGACATCCCATGGACCTCAGTGTAACTGCTAACACACCAAAAGCAGAGCATATGATCAAATTTTCTCCCAAAAATGGGTCCTCAGTAAGCAGTTGTCTTTCCTCATCCCCGCTGTGTCCATGCCCAACCAGTTGTGGTTAGGCAGGGAGGACACTGACGTAGTACAGCGGCAGCAACCTTTTGGAAGGAAAGCAAAACAACAGCCCTAGTTACTTGTCCTCTTTACAAGAGTGCAGTGGTATTTATCCGGTGTGTGAGAGCTCTTAGCTTCAGCCTTCTGACAAAATTTCTATTGCAGCTAATTATATTCTCCTTATCTACAAACCTCCCATGCTTCATCTAGCTCGAGTGGAACTTTTCCAACCAAATGTTTTTTCAATAGAAAACTGCTGTTTGATTGAAAACAAAGCTCTTCTGCGAAAGTGTCAACTTCAACAAAATCTGAAAAACAATTACAACTCCTTCACTAAGGTTAAAATACTCTGCATTAACCTTTTCAGAACAGTGACTCCATTTTTCATTTTGAAATTACTCCTTCAGATTGTGTTATACTTTAAATTGAGATTAAAGACTGGGGCATAAAATGAAACTGTTTTGAAAATGTCACTTAAAGTGATTTGATTTTATTCTGCTTCAGAAGCAAAATAAATCTTGAAATCCTGAAATTTCCCATGAAAGGGAAATTTTGCATCCTTTCCAACTTTGCTCATTTGCTTTTGGTTCAATGCTATGCTGCATGGCCACTGTCCTCATTAAGGAAATTGATGCATATTCTCCACATAGGATTTGTATTTCAGTCATGGTGGCTGTAGCTGTGTCCCATAAAGAACAAAATTTTCTTTATTCCATTGCTATGAAGTCTTATGCTCAGCTTCTGTATCACCATGTGCAAGAGCTCTGATCGCTTGCTCTTACAAGTGAACTGCTGTTAACTTTTTAAAGTTCATATATCACAGCCTGAGCAGTGTGTCATTGAAAACCAGTCACATCTTTCTGCTTTGCATATACTCAAGAAAAAGAGAAAGAAATCAACACATTCTGATTAAAAAAAACTCCTGAAATGTTCACAGCTGGATGTTTCTCTGCAGAAAACATCTGGTTTCTGCATTCAGATCAGACTTCCCATATAAATTCAGCTGCTGGAGTGAGTACCACATATCAAACAGAGAAAGACAGAGGGAAGCTCCAAAACATGAGGATTTGCAAGTTACCAAGAACTTCTGGAATTTCATGTGAAAGCAAGAGAGGACACCAAGTCACTTAATCTGCTATTTTAACAGTGTCATTAGTAGATGGTGTTAAACATCCTTATTTGACTTTTGCTTCTGGATTGTCCTTTTGGGTAGAGACAAATGGGACAGATTAGTGTCAATAGAGTGGTATTTCAGTGACAATTCAGGCTGAACTTCAGACAACACAACTTCAAATGTTGTCTGCCTTAAAGTACAAGGAATAGCTGTACGTCCTCAGCAGTTCTGAAAACTTGTGAAAACTTGTGCCACAGACTGTGCTCACCAGTTGTCCACTGGAAAAGAGTCATCTTAACACCTGGCCTCAATCTCATTTGAAACAGCATGGGAAGAACAATGCTAAGCATTTCAGAGTTGTCATGGAGTTCAGTTCAGTAAGTAAAGTTTGCAAACACGTATCATTCATAGATTCTCACCAGCAAGGACTTGTCTTTGAATGCTGATTTAGAAGTACATATTCTGCTTTAAACAAATCGGGTCCATCTACTTCTAACTGGTTCTTGCTTGAATATTTTCTTGCGAGATTTAGGAGCATCGCAGACACTAGGATTGTTATGGCCCATCAAAGAAAGTATCTGTAAAGTTGCAGTACATAAACATAGGTGCAAGCATTAGAGAATATTTGCACAAGACAGATAGAAAGCTACCAAGTCGTAACTCAGACTTCATTACTGTCCTATCTGTTTAATTTTATTCCAGTTGCTGCATTTTGGAACTTTTGTGCATCTAGCTGATGCATAAACTGCATTGGACAGAAATGCTGTGTCTGTATTTGTTGTCCAGTGCAGGCAAGCAGCTTTCTAGATGTTTGGAGTTGATGAAAGCTATAGCATCTGAATACAACTTATATTATAGCTGAATACAACAGCTCCTTGTAACAGCGGTACAATAACTGAGGTCACCAACACTGATAAAGAGTGCTCTGACAGAACTAAGCCTTCTCAGAAAACACCCATTTCTGAAAGTAAAATAAGTTCTGTGAAAATCCTTCTGGTTTGATATATCATAATTGAATTGCAGGTGTGGTTCTACTGGAGAGTTGCCTGTGAGGAAACATCCCACCAGAAACACAAATGACCTAGGCTCCCGAGGTCAAGGACAGGATTTCTGAAGCCCTTTCATATCTTTGCCTTACTAGCCTTCTACTACAAATGGAGGTCTCTGTAACTGATATCTTGCAGGGGACTTCTGAAACTTGCTGCTTTTTCAATTGGGTGGTTTGATGCTGCCGGTTGAAATCTTCCTTAAACAAGCAGAAAATATATAATGCTGGACTAAGCTTGGCTGTTTTCGTAGGATGTGGAAGAATACAAACTCATACCCAATTCAAGGCAATCAGTTTTACTAGCGAGTCTAATGGATTTCCGAATCTTTTCTCAAAAAGAACGTGATTAAACCTTCTGATGGTTCATGGATATCTTCTCATACAGTTTTGTCAGGTGGTCCACCTGGAAACCCTGGTACCAGCCCTTCAGCCTGAACTCAGATAATAGTCTAGCAGACTTTGCTAAATTGCTTCAGATAATATGCTCAGCAATGCACAGCCCAAAATCAAGTTGTCTATGAAACTAATTCATATTAAATGGTTATTTCAATACCAAATTTAAAAATAATTCTTCCTTCCCCCCTCAGAATCTCCTGTGCACAACTGAAATTTCACTTAGGCCAAATCATCTTGGTGATATATGGGGGGTGAGAGGAATAGTTCTTTCACCCCATTTGCTGCTCATGTGTAGATGTGTAATTACTAATCAAAAACGCACTTGGATAGTAGGAAAGTAGGAAATATTTCTTTATTGAAGCTGAATTATAAAGTAGCAAATTTCCAGAGAAACTAAAAAATATGCAAGTCATGACAAAGTATTGATTGCATAATAATGTGATGTCAACAGTACAGAATACTCATGCTTGCAGGTGGGAGCTTTACATACATTATACAGCAAAGGTTTTACGGTTGAAATGGAAATATAAATCGAGCAGTATGTATTTCTAGAAAATAAATTATTATTCACATACTAATACCCATCTTTCACATCATGATAAAGCATTAACATCTCCCTCCTGGACTGACTAATGAAAAAGGAAAAATTCAGTGTTTGGAATTAAATCTGATGTGGATGACATTTAAGGTCATGAAAGGCAATCTTAGTTGTACTGAAATCTTTTAATCTTATTTGCAGATTATTCCATCAGTGGCTCCCTGGAGTTGCAAAGGATTTTATTCTCATATCTTTATTATTTAATTGAATGTTAAAGTGTAACATATTGTAAATTGCTCTTAATTTCAAAAAGTAGTTTCTTGTCTCAACATCATTGCATTTGCAGAGCTACAGGAGTACTGACTCAGAAATATACCTGGGCAAATTCAATAGTGGCATGCGAAGTGGTTGGATGTAATTAGGTAAGGAAATTACTATAGGGGGGTGAAGTACATAATCATACTTAATTGTGATTCAACAGATGTTCAAAATTACTGTAACTTACACCAATCTGATGTAACAGCCAAATTTGATTCCATATTATATCAGGATGCAATTCCCATTGAAATCAGAGGTCCACATAATTAGGGATATCAGACTCACTTCTGTAAGCAGAAATATATTTGGCCCTGTGCAAACTCAAATTAGAGGGGCATTGCTATGTTTATCCTTACCGTGGTCATCACTTTCTCTACAACCTGCAGTTTCTTTACTGATGTTTAAGATGTTGCTGTTCTTCATATACCGGAAATGCCTGAACTTCTTAAACGTTAATGCCTCTCTGAGGAATAAATTTTGCATTTGGCAACTCAATTCAAGACAGCTTTCCCAACAGCCTGAGTAACCAACACAAGAACAGTTTCCTGGCTGGACTAACACACCAGCACTGAAGGTCCAGTTTTTTTACATAGGAGCACCTCAGAGCTCATCTTCACTATCCAACAAGCCTAAGGCTGAGCTCCTGTCTTTACCTGGCCTGGACCAAAAGTTTGTTAAGCAAAATTGTATCAACAAAGTCCAAACCTTTTTCTCACTTTTTTTTTCTTACCTCCATTCACCTGGAGGAATGATGCATGGTTTCTGAGTTAAGGTGAAGGATGTATCTCTCCTTCAAAATACACGAAGAACCAACAATGGGAGTGGTTTTACCTTGCTTGATGAGAAAAGGGAAAATCCTACTGCAAAGACAATCTGAACCCGTATTGCAATCACTCCCCTACAGAGGCTAGTCAGTCTATATGTAAAGGCTTTACATGTGGATTTGAAGATATTTTGGAAAGACACCAGAGGGTATGGGACAAACTGTGAAGCAGTGACAGCAGAACTTCAGTGATGAGGACAAGGATGGGCAAGTTCCATACTTCAGTGACCAGCCATAACACAAGTTCTCTGAGTAGTTACTTCAGCCATGTGACACCAAGCTTTCCAGCAGACTCTCTTTCCTGGTCTGGTTCCCCTAGGTAGAAAAGCCAGTGGTGAAAACACACTGTGCATGTCCATTGATGCCACACTACCTGGAAGCCAGGCAAAGCTGCAGGAGGAACAACTCCCTGACACTAGCAGCAGCACCTGACGGGTCCCTAGGTGAGGTCACGTCTCCCTGAAACCAATTTAATTACATCTGCAGAGGAGCTTAGAACAGTTTTCCCTCACCACCTACTTTTATGCATTTCTTGTAGGACAATCCTATTCATTTATTTCCTGGCCAGTGCAGAGCTATCTCTGGTAGGTATTTACACAGTAACAATCACAAACCACTTGTGCATAGGTATTTATAGAGCACCAATCCCAGGCAGTTGTACCTAATGACTGATATTAGCATGATGTGTCAAATACAAAATCTTTCTCTGAAAACAGCAGGGTCCAAACAACTCAGCTAATGAAACAGGCAATAAAGAACACGTATGTGGCACCACCTCGCCTATCCTATTTTTGACCGTTAAAATAAATTATATGGATTTCAAGTACATGAAAATAACATAAGACTACCTAACTCGCCTGCATGTCAATGCCTTGCAGCAAGGCTTACAAGAGGGGTTTTTTTTACCTCAAAAGCAAACCCTTTGCATAAAACAGCAAAAAACTAGTTGATAAACGAAGAGAACTGCTGCTAGTGCTCCATGCAAGGGAGGAAAGCAGTAGAGCTCTTCCTTTCCTAAAGAGGAAAGGCTGGCTTCACAGCATGGCACTGTCCATGCTCAGGAAGTGTCCACCTTGGAGCATGATTTAATGTCCAGTATCTGTAACATAAGAAGTGTTATCCCCATGCCATGATCCGGGACATGCTGAAGCTCAGCAACCAGACTTGTGTTGCAGTTAGGTGATAAGCCTTGTGTTGCAGGCAGGATTGGACACACAGAGAGATGGACTTGCAGGACAGCACCACCATCAAAGCAGTCTCTCCTGCCTCTGTGTATCTTCACTCTCCCTTTCCTGGTCTCCTCCACAATTAAATAAAATGAAGGTTATTTCAAAGAGAGCAACTTGCACAGCGTTATACAGGGCTGATATTACTCTCTCATGGAAGCAGACAGGGAAGTAAATGAGAGGAAGCACTTGAGATGTATAGTTGTAAGCCACACTTGCCACAGAATGGAAAGACATACAAATGGTTATGCTGGCCCAGGACAGTTGTCTGGCTTACTTGTTATCAGTCTGTGACACCGACCTGTACCAGGTGCTTTAGGGGAATGTCAGAAACAATACAGACGTTGACTCTAAAATTACCTGCCCATCATGGGAACTTTTTTCTAACCATAAGCAATCAGTGGTTGGTCTCAACCTTCCAGTTCACCTCCCCTGTTTGTGTATGTCCCTGTCTCTCTAAGGTAAATGTAACGTAATATTCCTCTCTAAATGTGAACCTAACATAGTAAGTGTTTGTAAAATTCTGAGAAACCTACCTAATGGATTGAATACACCATTCTCATTAATTTAATACAGTCCAGTCAGTGTTTCTAAGAGTCAGATTCTACATTTGGAAAATGTGCAGGTAACACATGATAAAGATGCATTTTTTTGCTTTGAGGGCACACAAAAAATAAATATACGTGAACAAGAAATCTTCCACTATGGGGAAAAGTGCCTCTTTCAACCAGAGATACTCTTCTGCACCTGACAGGGAAAACACAGCATAACTACTATCATGGATAGATGTTGCAATCAGCTGTCCAGATTGTTAAGATAATCATTTTTGCAAAGAGGCATTCATGGCTGGATGTTACTTTAAAACCAAGCCCAGTGTGCATGCAGAGAATAGAGGTGTGCAAGCATAGTTTTCAGATCTACATGGATATATCTGTACAGTTCTGTGACTATGAAACATATATATCTGACTTGATGACCTTAAAGATATTTTCAAAACTAAATTATTCCATGTTTCCATATAAACACATACGTGCACATGCACACATACAAAAGCTAGTGCATTCAGGAAACAGATTCCAAACTGGGAAACAAAGCTCTTCCTTTATTCTCACAAAGAGGGGCAAGAATAGATTCTGCAGTATCATTCCTGTTAGCAGGCAGAAGCAGGCAGGGTGATTGACTGATCAATTGATTTTGATCACAGCAAGGGCAGAGATTTTGCTATAATGGTATAAAATCATGAGTTGGAAGCATTATCTTTGCAACCCAAAGGTGATGCTTTATAAATTTTATCTGAGTCACTCCCCCTGCCATCATTCCACCATTTTATACCTTTCAGTGGTGGAAAACAAACAAACAAACAAACAAACAAACCAAACAACAAAACCAGAAAGTCAATACTACCACTGCCATTTTGGTTTACCTTGAATGAAAGGGCTGTCAGATGACATTAGCAAGGGAAGCTACTTGAAAAGGTATGCTATTTTATGGCCACATTATGAGCACTTCAAACTAAAAAGTCTGCCTTTTATATATAAAATATATATGTAGCAAATATATAATAATATTACTTACTATTGGCTGCTGCAGTTCTTAGAAAGCAAAGCAGAGTAGGTTTTTTTATTTTATTAATGGCACATCCAAATAGAGACATTGCCATGTCAGAAATTAGCCTTTGTGCTAGTTTATGCCTAGAAACTTTTCAAAATGATGTTTCAGTCTACATTCAAAGAAGAGCAGTTTTAAATAGGATGCACAAGCTTGATATACCAAAACCCTCAGAATCTTGTCCTATTACTTAGAGTCTCAAGCACTTTTTAAGAATCCTACCTTGCATAACTCTTTATGTAAAATAAAGGCTGTCATTTTTCATTTGCTAATTTCTGCAAACTTATTTCCAAAATACTTCTATTCACCACAGTCACACACTGGCCTCTTCTCTCTCTGTCCATGTAATCTCCCTTCCCATCATCTCTGTTTCACCTTTTTGCCCTTACCACCATTCTCTTACTACTCGAGTGGCTCAGCCTCCTATCTGTTTTCCCAAACTCCGCTTTTTCTTCCTTTTTAATAGCTCTTCGTTAGCAAGTATTCATTATACTTTTTGTTCTTCCTGCTGCTGTCTACACATCTCCAAAGGATTCTAACCCAGGCTACACTATATGAACTAGCACATGTCCTCTGAAAGGAAACCATATTGTTTGTTGCTTACTTAATTCGTGCAAATTCACAAGTTATGGGATAAGTAAAATTACAGAAAGTTTTTCACAGATCCCTCTGGACAATACAGTATTACAAAAAGATTCAAACCCAGCAGAAATGCCAACCTTAAAACACCTTACCACATGCTTAGAGCTTTCTCTTGTTTCTGCAGTGTGACATAATGGTTTACTTTGGAAGGCCAACATACTTATCTTGAGATTTGACGATCTTCCTCAGAGTGGACTTCAGCATTTAAATGTTTCCATGCTCCCTTATCTAACACTTTATTCTTTCTCACATTCCTGTTATTCATATGGGTGTGCAGTCTGAGTGGGCTAGACAAAATCATTTATGGAAATGTATGCTGCCTAGTTTTCAAAAAGATTGTATTTCAGCTATCCTTATTTCAGATCACAGCACATGGACTATCATTTAAAACTTGCTAATACTCAGACAAACAGGGGCAACACAGCTAGCTTTGGTAGTAAAGGTGGTACCTCTAGCACAAACCATAAATGTTACATGCAAGCATGAAAGCACATATAGGATATTGCAAAGTATAAAAGCATTTTCAAAAGCCCTTGCATTTGAAAATATCAGGCGTTCTTTCTAAGGGGAAGCTAGAGTGACACAGAGAGAAGCTGTTTCCTAATCAGGTGCTGCCTGTACCCAAGCAGGGTAATCTAATTTGCAAGTAGGTGACCTATATGTCTGGACATAGGTGATTATTAATTCAGCTAATCAAATTATATTGTGTCATCTGACGATAGGATGTACACAGTGCTGACACGATGTTATTTTTTGTCACCAGATAAGGGGAATTGATTCTAATCTATATTACTTTTGTTAGTCATCAACTCTTACACCTAGACCTGCCAAGGGAAGCATGAATGCATTTTGTGAAGTTCAATACCACACATATCACTAGGTCATAGCAAAGATATGCATTGTTGAACAGAAAAAAACAAAAAAACCAAACCTGTGTCCATCATCTTTTGATCAGCTTTTTCTATGTACCAGCAGTGTAAGGGTGAAAGGACCCTTTTGCCCCTCTCCCACCAGCCACTGAGATTATGCATTTGCCAATTTCCACTTCTTCATTTTTGTCCTGTCATCAACTGCTTTTAGGAAGAGACCACTGTGGATTAGACTGCATCTTCTGAGAAATCTTGCCTCTTGCAAACCCCAAAGACATTGAAAGCCCTCCATTCACCTGTGTGCACTTGTGACACCCATTTTATAATTAATTTCCAGCCACGTCATAACCCCCAAAAAAGACTATCTTTTTTTAATTTTGATTGACTGATTTCATTCTCTAACAATATCTACTGCAAAGGTCAGTGAACAATTCAGAGATATCTGCTAGGGCTGGGGAACTTGCCAGGAGGGGCCTCTGTCTGTGTGCCCTGAGGAGCAGCAACTGAGGCCTCAGGAGGTCTCAGTATTTCTCCCATCCTTCCCCCGCCCTGGGGTTGTTTTTTTGTTTTGGTTTGTTCTTTTTTTTCCCCCCAACGACCCCACAGATTATTTCGGG
>VZRZ01004300.1:2090520-2102058 GCA_013398175.1 Climacteris rufus | reverse complement strand
TTTTTTTTTTTAGTTTTAATTTCCTTAGTAGTCCCTGACACTGCACTGTGCAAAGGCACGCCACAGCCCGTGCTCGCTTCTCCTGGACTAAGTGGAGAGCTTCCACTTGAAAGTTTTTCTTTTCTTCTTTGCATAGAGCCCACTGCCTTCTTAGTTTCTCTCATAACCACGCAGGACCCCCAATGTTTTCAGCTTTCTGTGTAGGCCCCTTGCTACACTGTTCTATCCCCTCTCTCTCTCCCTTCGAAAAGGAAAAAGAAAAGTCGTCCTCCTGCTTTAAAACTATAATTACTCTTAAGTTGCATCTGTGAGGAGAGAAAGGCAGCAGAGTTGAAGCCTGAGGAGGATTCTGACTATTGTATCTGAACTTTACAACCCTGAAGCTTAAGGCAGCATGAATCCACTTCATCAGGTTAAAACATCTGTCAGACTGGCAAATTGTTAAGCCTCCTGCTCCTTCCCAGGGTATAGGGGGAGGCAGGGAGTGAGTCCCACACTGTCCAGAACTGCTAAGGGGGCTACTGCCACTGCTCCAGGAAAACCCACTTGGGTGTTGACAATAACAGGCACACAGAGAAATGTTTCTTTCTGTCACAGTAGAGGAGCAAAGTAGTGCATTTAATTTATTTTTTTTTCCTTAGGAAACTGTGGTCGTGTAAAATAAATTAATATAGACAAGCAGATGAGAATTAGTATTTTATTATGAAAGTAAGATTTGTTGACCCCATCTCTGTTGGGTTGGGTTCTAGGTCTAAAAATTTATCACTAGCATTATAAACTTTTACATGCTCTGAATTTATTTCAGTATAGAAAAATAAAACCCGACTACTTCATTATGACACTCCTGGTGAGTTAATAAATTGAAAAAAATTGTTAAACTAGGTTTTTGTTTTGTTTTGTGAATCTTATCTATGTAGCCATGTCACCCGAGATTAGAACAAGAGATATGCTAAAAAGAAACGCTTGCATATGGTGGGTAGATTAAGGACAAA
Organism: Climacteris rufus; assembly: GCA_013398175.1. Classification (NCBI taxonomy): domain Eukaryota; kingdom Metazoa; phylum Chordata; class Aves; order Passeriformes; family Climacteridae; genus Climacteris; species Climacteris rufus. The sequence continues at coordinate 2,101,066 of VZRZ01004300.1, read as the reverse complement.
GAATCTTTTTGTCATGGAAATGTTTTTTTTTCCCCTTTTTGGGGGGGTTTTGTTTTGTTTACTTCATCACATAGAATTTCTCACACTTGGTTTGTTTTGTATTGCCCTCAATGACTACATGATCAAATGAATGGATTTATTTCTGCCGAATGAGAAAGACAGTCTTTCCATCAAAAGGACTACATTGCATCCCAGTGAGGAATTTTAAAGCGTTATTATTGTGGTCCCTGAATAGCACAAAATCGGCTTTCACAGCAGCCCTAAAATGCAACAATGTAAATACTTTTCAGCCTTAGAAGGCTGTTATCAAAATGTGCTATGTTTCCTTTTATTAAAACATATTTTAATTAATAGAGTGAAACCCTTGATAGTTAACAATTAACAAGCTAAAGTAGTGCTGTTGGTTTTGCACTTTCATTTGAGAAATGTGAACAAGGTGGAGACAGGCTGCAGGAGCAGAGGGCTATCTAGTGCACATTAGTGTAATGTAAATCATTTACACGTTATATTAGGAAGCCTAACGATTGCCTTACTTGAAAGCAATTTTATAGGCCAGATATAATGAGAGCTCCAAATCTCATGAATTAAAACAGTTCTTGTCAAGTCAGTGGTCTTCGTTTCTGTGCACAGCTGTGATCAAGATATTGCTACAGTTCCTGAGTCTATTTTGCAACAGGCCAAAAATAGTTCGCACAGTGCAAGAATATTTGTCATTTTTAGAAAGCAAACTGTTTAAGCAATATGATTTGGTACATGTAATCTTTTCACTCTTTTTGCTGTTTGTCTCCAAAGGAGTTAATGCAAGACTAAGCAAATGAAGCTTATTATTTATTTAATGAAATCATGCCTAATATCACCTCAAAACAGATTTTATAAAATGAAGCATTTAAAAATTAATGTCCCATAAATGTAATCCTTAGAGTGAAAGGACATTCATAGTAACAGAGAGAAGCCTGGCAGTTTGGGGTGCAGGATGGAAGATAAACATCAGGCTGGGTTTTAAGTTGACTGGTCACACCAGAACTTTCATGTTAATGTTATCACAGAAGTTTTAGAATCGAAACAAAATATTTTATAGCCAGCTTGGGCTACAGCATAACACAACTGCATTCAAACAGGACAATGTTGTGATTGTAAGAAACTGTTCAAAATCTGAAGATAATTAGCATGTCATCAACTACAGATATACACTCAAAATCGTTTGAAATTATTTGTCGAAAGTGAAATGCTAGAAAATACATTTTAAAATAATTTTAAAGGGAAATGTTAACAAACAGCTGATGATGATATATTTCTTGAGTAATTGCACTGTAGAAGAGTGAACAAAAATATGTATTTAAAAAAACATTTTGAGGCTGCTAAATGAGAAGATCTGCTGGAAATCATTTAAAAACAGCAACAGAAGGACTCAGATGACTGCTTGTAGAATACAATAATCTCAGTTTCTCAGTAAATGTAACGCATTGTAATAGCTGGAATTACATTTCTAATACACTTGCCTAATTCAACAGATTACAAATGAATCAGAATTCTAGATACAATGCAGATGCTTCAACTCCAACTAATTTTTAAATTAAGCTATGGACATAGTACTTGTATTTTTAAGGTAGAGATAAGAAAAGGGATTTGGTTTGTTTGGGTACTTTTGTTTGGGCTTTTTGGTTTTGTTTGGGGTTTTTTTTTGTAGTGCTGAAAAGTAATTCTTAGAGTGTGCAAGTGAGGCTCTGGTAAAAGTGATGACAGACTATGCTTTGGACCTTTCCATGTGAAGTTTCTGGCAAAGATGTATAATATTTTAGCCTGAGGTAGAGGGGATATCTTGTAGTGAGCTGTGTAATGACAGTTTTCTAATGTGCCTTTTGCAGTCATTTATTAAAATATTGGACCTCTTTTTCCTCCCACTCTTCAATACATACAACTTAGTGTAAACTAATTGTTCTTTCTCATCTTGGTAAAGTGGGATTGGGCTGTGCAGTTTTGGGCAGTTTCGTGACTGCACTCAGTATTCTTATGGAGTAAGTACACAGACACACATGCTCAGCTACAGCAGTGACACAGTTCAGTGTGTAGCAGCCAGCTTCATGTGAGTGTGGTCACTGCATCTGCACATAGAGAGGTTTAAAACACATTTTGGGGGAACATTCCTCCGTATGGGATAGAGGTTATTCTTTATTGCTTCCGCACTGTTGCATTTAAAACTTGAGAAGTCACAAGCAGCTGTCAGTAAACATAAAACTTAGGTGATTTTTGCAAATGTTTGTTCTGAGGAAAGTGTAAGAGAGGGCTTTTTGTTTTGAAAAACAGAGGTCAAATGAGTATTGCTATAAATTGTCCCTTTGATTAGAAATGTTAATTGAAACTTTATATAAATACATTTGTTATTACAGTAGAGTCTTCACATGCAAACTACGTAAAATCTGTATTTGTATAATTTTAAAAATACTCTGCATTGAATTGTGTTAGCCATAGAAAAATATTTGGAATAATAAGGAAACTACAGCAATTGGCCAGTTTACTGATGTATGTATAACAATGGGAATAGACAAAACTGGGTCAGATTTTATCTAGTGATACTGGTCTTGAAGTCTTACCATCTCCTGAGGCAGACATTAAGGCACTTTTTTCAGAGTGGGAGGGAGGAAATTTTGGAAGGTGTTGGTTTAAATTCTGTGTAATTAAGCTATTAATACGCATACATTTAGCTGTTGAAAATTACTTTTCCTTGCCTAAGATAGAGGAAAAGCTACAATTCAAAAAACATGTGGCATTAGAAAAAGAATAAAATTTAACTAATTAATAGAGAGTATTAGTGCCATCTGAAAAACAGTCTGAGTCCTGGGAAGATTTTCCTGATATCTCTTCTTCATTTGATTTGTTGACTGCTAAACATAGACAAGCATATCTGTTGACTATCCAGCAGTCAGGACATGAGTCAATCACTTTTGCTGATAATAAGCCAGGTCTGACATGACATTAAAATTGTTAAGTACTGACAGAATTTCCAAAATAAAGCATATAAAAATAATTTCATTATATTGTATTTGTAAAGGGAGAGTAATTTTCTATTTTTTCTTCCAGAGGAAGCAAGAGTAAATCTAGTTCCAGCAGTAAATTCATATTGAATTGTATATATCAGTGTAAATCCTGTCTCCTTTGTGCTCTTAAAATTTCCCACTAAATGTAGTGAAGGTTTTCTGTTAATACAAAAAAAAGGGGGGAATTTAGGCCAAAACATACTTTTGGAAGCTGGTTCAGTTATAGTGCTGTTAGACCTAGAGAACACTTCTTGTAATCAAGGAAAAACCCTTCAAAATAGTGACAGCCAGAAATATAATTTTTTATAAGGGTGATAAAAAAACCATAATGCAACTTATTTAAAAAATCTGTTTCTTTTAAGTTGAAAAGTGAAAAGACAGAGGATTAAAGAGAGGGGGCTTTACTATTTCCTTGCAATAGCTGGGGTGCAAAAAGTGAGCACGCTGGAACTACATTTATTAATATGGGGTAAGCTAAATCTACAAAAAGCCCTTCTGAAATTCTTATTGCCACTCTCTAACACTGGCGTGTGTGGTGCGTTCTCCCTAAACACACTCAGTTTCACCGCTCCCTCCCCCCAAAAAATCTGAAACCTGTCACTGGTTCCGAAAGAAGCACCGACCAAATTTCCCAACTTTTGGGGCAGAGAGGGAGGCACACGGAGGCTGGTGGAGGTGCTGGGCTGCCCCCGGAGCCGCCGGGGTGGGCGCTGCGGGGGCAGGTGGGCGCTGCGCGGGTGGGTCGCGCCGCGGGTGGCTGCGGGAACCCCGCCGGGGATTGCCGGCGAGAAGGTGGGATCGCGGAGTGCCAGAAAGCTTCCCCAGGCCTCCTCTCCCTGAGGGTGGGTAGTTAGAAGTGCTTTGACAAGGCTTGCTGATTTAACCTTTGCCTGCTTTGCCCTGCCAGGGGTGGCCACTAGATGTCAAGCTCATAATACAATTAGTACATCTGTGCAGTTGACCTTGGCAGCACGGCTTACCACTGTTCTGTTAAGTGTTAACACTGAATTTGAGTGTTAACTAGAGATCCCTCGGAGTTTGCTACATGCTGTACAGCTTATCAAATGCCCATCTAGTGCAGCACAAGTGTTTACAGTCCTTAAAGAAGGAAAAAGGTTTCCTTTTGTGAAGCCCAGCATCTTGAGCTGCTTAATTAACCCTGCAGGTGCTGCCGTATTTTTGTTTCGGATAATCAAAACCGACTCGTCATTCAGTGTTTCAGGAGATCCCTTCTCCTCGTGCCATTCGATAGTTTTCATTTATGAATTTGTTGGTCCAGTAATATCCTCAAAGCTGGAAATGATGAAAGCTAATGGATTTGTCTAGGTTGTTAGGTGCTTTCCTATCCTGGGCAATACTGCAGTGTATGGAATGGTGAAAGACCAAAATTGCTGAACTGCACAACTGGCATTGAATCACTCCAGGTTTGTTCTGTCAAGAACTCCAGGTTGTGCGTAATTTTACTCAACAGAGTAGTGTCATTGAGTCCAGAACTCGTAAGTTCAGTTTTGAGATACTTAGGAGATGCAGGATTGGGTCCTCACATCAGCTTCTCTTCTTGCAAGCCTCCAAACACAAATTTGTCAGACCTTCTTGTGCTTATTCAGAGAGTGACTGGCTTCATTCATTCATCGAGGGTGTTAAGAGTTATGTAGTTTAAAATGTAGTTAATTATACACTTCTCAAAAGTAGAGACAGTAGAAGTAGAACAGTAGATTCTGCATCTCTTTCCTTTCTCCTAGTTTACTTATTTTGGTTTGGTTTTTCAATGTACTTTTCGTATCAGCTATGTTAGAAGCATTGACCTCGATTTTTTTTTTTTTTTTTAAGGATTCCAAATAAAACTTGGTGCATTGCAAATAAATGTAGTTCCTACAAACATCCGTGCTATTTGTACACGAATTCTACACAACCCAAAATTGTTGTACGTGTGCCGTAACAGCCAACCGAATAGCTGTTTACGTGACTTTGAAAAACACAGCACGGGTCTTATTTAATATGATGTCTTGCACAAATATTGCAAACAATTTGTGAAGCTTGCATCTGTTCCACATCTGCGTCCACATAGAAAGGTGCCCGTGTTTGATATAGTGAAGTGCTCCACTGCACAGATTAGAAACTGCAAATGTTTTAACCAGAGTACAGTTAGTGCCTGTGCCACAGGTGGCTGTTACTTAACAAATTCTGAGATTCAGGCTACTGAATAGATCAAACCGAGTGTGCCAGGTCAGCATCGGGTTTTGCATAGCAAGAGTGCCCTCCACTGTTCAAATCCATACTAACAGCTTTTGTGGGCTGAGAAAAAGGACAGAAAATTTTTCTTTTGAGTCTGGAATTTCTTCTACATTGTTAAACACAGTAGGGGTCTCTATTTGTCTCCTCCTGTTTCACAGCTTGGGCTCAGTATGTGATAATTCATCTTTCTTTATGGGATTCAAAGCTATCATAAAGAGTTAAAAAGAATTAATTTGCAAGAAAATAAACGTGTTCTAACAATTTAAGAAAACTTTCTTTAAAAGCTCCTTCAATTGTAAGAGATGATAGACTTAAGGAAAAAGTAGTACTGTCTTCTCCAGAATCAATATGTTGGTATAAGGCCACTGTTTCCAAACTAATATAATTTTAAAACAATTGGGGGGTGGGGGGGAGTATTATTTTTTCTTACTTTATTTAATCTGCGCTTGGGGAAAAGCAAGTGTTCTGATGATTGGAGGAGTAAGCGATTGTCCTGTATCAGTGCACTAGGCTCAGAGTTTTGTTTATAACAATGCTTGTTTAAATATACAAAAATGCTGTGAGCTGCACTTTGAAACGATTATTGGATTTGCATGTGAGAGCATTTTATACATCTGTCTTCATAGTTAGTAGACATTTTAGCTTTAGCTGATGCTAACATATGCAATATTTTCTGAAACATCTTCACAGTTCATACACTGCTTCTCAGTGGTTTTTTTAAATTTTCTTGAAAGAAATTACTGCATTAAAAATATTAATTAGCTCTCAATTATGGAATTCTGAATGTAGAAACATTAGTAATTCATTCAACACTTTTCCATGTTTCATTTGTATTATTGTCTGTGGTCTACAAAAGCTTCAGAAAATATTTTACTCACACATTTATTGGATTCCTTTGCAAGCCAGTTTTGTTTGAATGTTTCAGGAAGGCATTAGCAATTTAAAATATGTGCAAGCTTAAGGAAATGTTGATTCTCTTACTTGATTTTACCCAAGTGTCTTATGAATCACACATAATTTGAGGATTCCATGACATAGAGTAACAGAATATCAAAATACTGAATATTCAGAGATCACTTTATCATAATAGTCCTTATTTAATATAATTGAAAGGCTCTTTTCAGGTAATTTACATCTGTGGAATTAGAACTGATTTAAGATGGGACAAAATGAAAATATTCTGGAGCAAAAATGAAACAGAGGTTACTTGGGGCTTTTTCCAGGCTGGAAGTAGTTAGTCCTAAGAAAGGCGGCATTTAATAAGCAGCATACATTTTTAGAGTTAACCTGACTGGCATGTGATGTTTGATTACAGTCTGTTTCACAAAAGTAGATACCAACATTTTTGAAATATCCACTCATTATATTTTCCTTTCACATCATGAAAGTGGCTTTCTTCTCACACAGAGGAGAAAGATATATGCCTCCAATAAAAATTCAAAACTAGTAAAGTTAGGTTTAAAAATTCTCTGTGTGTGTGTGTGTAGTCAGAAGTGAGAATTTTTTCTCAACTCTGCACATTTCCTGATGGTGACTAAAGGACCCATGGCACCCTTTCAGGCCTCTCCCTTCCCCTTGGGCACTGAGGAAGCAGACCAACACCGTCCTCCTTGCTCCAGCCTGAAAACTCTTTGCTCCGTACACTTAGGGGAAAAGAGCAAAGCCTCCTGGACTCAAACCTTTGTACCCCTGTCACTGAGTCATCAGAGCACCTGAACGGCTTCAGGTATCACCACCCCAAAGTGCCTTTCTCAAAATGCCTTCGTTTGAATTTCTATGGGCTAATTTTAGGGCCAGAATCCAGTGGTGCAAAGTGCCAGCTCTGCTGGAACCACCGCGGCTCCGTGGGCTGGTACCTGCTAAGGAGCTTGCCCTGGGTACCGTCTGAGAGATGTTGCCTGGGATTTTTCACCTGTTTTCATAGGGAAAGCTTGATGTGCTGTAATTCATCTTGCATCCCGTAGCAGCTTCAGATTAGTCCGTTAGCTGTTAGACTGCTAATGAGAAAAAGAAAATAACTGAGAGGTTATTAGTGGCTGAGATCCTGACTGCTTGACAAAACTCCCATTCAACACCTTTTGTGTAACTAAGACCTGCAAAATTCAACCCATGTCCATAAGATTAAGCAAGTGCTTGTTTAATTCCCCCAAAGTCCTTGAAAAATTTTACTGTATTACATCCTTACTGTAATAACAAAAAATGTTGTTTCTCTTCAGGAAAATTTAAGGAAAAAATATTAAATTTTTCACTACCTAATGGATTCAATCATTTTGTAATATATGAGAAAATGAAAGCAAGCTATAAAGCATAAAGAAACATGGGAAATTCTGTTTTCCTGCAATAGACATATTCTGTAATTAAGAAACAAAAATGCATTTTAGCTTAATATTTTAGCATTTAGCATTTTTAATAATCTGGGGTAATGATTAAATTTTAGTATGGATTTCTGTCATTCATAAAGTGACTGAGTTTTAACAAACAAGCAAAAATAGCCTTTCACATAGAACGCTTTTAAGCTTTACTCCCTGTTGAATTCAGTGAGGACCTATCCTTCAAAAGCAACAATAAATACGATACCTTAGTGTTTTCATGTTAGTAAGTACTACTGAAAGGGATGTTGAAACCTCATGTACAAAATATGGAGGCAATGTCCATTTGTCCAGTACATGTATATATTACAAAATATTTATCAGTTATTTCCAGGTTTTCTTGTTTCCCTCTCAGAAGTGTTTGTTTGCATGACTAGTTTGTACCCTTTCAAACCGATTAATTTCAGTGGTGTTTTGGATGTGAGTAAAGGCTACTCATTTGAGTAGGACTTTTTGGATTAAGACCATAATCTGTCATTGTATGAAGCATTTTAGTAGCCTCAGCTTGGTGGGCAGGAAAGTACTGTCATATGTGGCAAGGCAGAATTTACTGTCATGCCATCTGTGTCACCCACTTGCCTACCGGTCCAAGAAAGTGAAGCTTTGGGAAAGATTTATTTGAGTTTTTGAGAAATGCCAGAATAATTTTTCCTAAATGGAAAATACTCTGGTGAGATTCTTTGTATGTCTAGTTTGACGTGGAAATGGGGGGAAGAAAATCCCTTGTGACTCTCCAGCATTATTCTCTAAAATATTTTTCTAAAGGTGTCCTTGAATATTTCAAGGCAGATAGATGATGAGGTGAATGAACATGGATTGGTCATTTGAAAAGTATTTTTGCTGTTTTTAAGGTATGGGAGTTGAGGGCAGGTGAAATACAAAACAGGGCTGTAGATCCCCACATAGTAAAGGCACAAGCCTGATCACCTTGAGACAGCACAAAACTGGCCATTTATTTCGTTGAGAGCAGAGCTGAGCGGTGATTGTCCAAGAAATACTTGTACCGCTGTTTTCCTCATGTACTTTTTCACAAACTGTATTTCAAATGCAAACTGCTCTTTCTGTCAGTTTGAGAATTAGTACACTAGCCTGCTTATTATTCTGAAATGCTGAACAGGTCCATATTGATACCTCTTGGCAGTAGGCACCAGTAGTTAAGGTTTCTGTGGATAGCTTACACATTATACGTATATTAGCTTTGACTTATGGAGGTCATGAGACTGTCTTCAAATGCATAAAATAATACCTGTTTTGGTTGTAAATGCTCACATTTAGGATTAGTGATTACTGTACAGTGTCTGAAATAATTAGCTCGCTGGTGTTGGATCAGCTCATTCTAGATCAGAGGACAGCCATATTTGAATGGCTATATTGCCTGAATCCATCACTAATTACTTGAGCCTTTTGTGCAAGGTTTGTTTAGAGAAAGCTCTCCTTAAACAAAAGAATAGTAATGTATAGATACGAAGCTGGAAGAGGACTGGCACAGTTTGCAGCTTCTTTTAGAATCAATCCTCCTTTGCAACCACTTAGTAGCAGTATTAGAAGTAGTAGTTGTAATAATAATAATAACAACAACAACAATAGGCAACTCCTATCCAGTCTGCCAATGTTTGGAAATAAGCACTAGAAAATCTTCCTAGTGAAAGCCTTTGGAGAGAGGTGGTCTGTCTGTGCATGGTCAGTGCTACCAACCGGGGCACTCGGTAGATTCTGAGCAAGGACCAGAGAATCTGTCCCCCTGACTTTTAAAATGTAAATCTGTAGTGTAAATAAGGATTTGTTTGAGTTGTCTTAGTTCAGAAAGACTCTGGAGAGAGGCAAGCGTGTTGGGTGTTGAATGCTTTGCTGATCTGTACTCTGCATGCTTTCACTTTGCGAAAGCCGAAGTACGCACTGAAAATGTGGTTTGGAAGCCTGCTTTTTCACTTAACTCACTTTGGGAGGCTTTGGGGTTTTCAACATATGCTTTAGGATACCTGCAGCCGCTATGCTCTTTCTCTACAGTGAATCATGTTATCTTCTGTGATATTTTTGTAGCACAGTACGATAGTTTTTACAGAAGCATTTACCATATTGTCTAGCAACAGCTATATATTATCGATCTCAACCCAAACAGTGTAACAGCTTTAGCACTTCATGCAGAAGCCTTAAATAATTCTTGACTGTTTTGAATTGCATTTTATTCTCCACTTCCAAAAAGAAAAAGGAAAAGAAAGGGAAAAACTCCAGTAATATTCAAAGAAGAGTGGATTTTAGCTAGTAAACACAGTAGAATTTTGAAATTAGAATAAAAAATCACTCAGCGATCATTTCTCAATAGAAAATGCATGTCTGTTATTTAGTGGCAAACACCGGATACATGAATGTATAAGTATACAGTGTCATCTTAACATTTTTTGGAAGGTACAGTTTTGGAAGGTACAGGAAAATAATAAGTTTGAGATGTTCTAGAAGGCTAAGAAATAGTATTCAGGGCACAGATTTATCACCTTTATCAGAAAAAAACTCCCCGCTGAAATCTGTAGGGAGTTTTAGCCGAGCAAAGACTGAAAGAACTGACAGGTAATTTTGTCAAAAGCGATTTTATAGTTAATGTTCTGTAAAAAACTCTTTTTTAAAAGCAACTGGAACATCTCTAGATTACACTTTCCTTTTATTTTCCACTGCTACCTTTTTTTGGTAACTGTTTCTGTTGAAATGATAAGACCTGAATTTCTTGGCAATCTTTTTATTGGGGCATTGTATAACAGTGCCAAGAATATTCATAGCTGCATGAAGCTTTGTTCATACTAAGCATAGGATATTGAAGCTGTTGGCCCAACCCTGCCTGCACCGAAGTCAATGGAAGTGTTGCCATTCATTTTAGTAAAAACAGTATTGGACGCTTTATTTGCTTACTCTGCC
>VZRZ01004300.1:2083020-2085520 GCA_013398175.1 Climacteris rufus | reverse complement strand
CTGCAGTCGTGGGTGTTCCACTATGGGTAATTTAAAACAGCACTTACTGACGCACAAATTAAAAGAGCTGCCTTCTCAGTTATTTGAACCCAACTTTACTCTAGGTCCCAGCCAAAGTACTCCTAGCCTGGTCACCAGTACAGCACCTACCATGATCAAAATGGAAGTGAATGGTCACAGCAAGCCGATCTCTTTGGGTGAGGTTCCCTCGCTTCCAGCTGGAATCCAGGTTCCTGCTGCACCACAGACAGTGATGAGTCCAGGGATCACCCCTATGCTGGCACCCCCCCCTCGCCGGACTCCCAAGCAGCACAACTGTCAGTCGTGCGGGAAGACCTTCTCCTCAGCAAGTGCACTGCAGATACACGAGCGCACCCATACCGGTGAAAAACCGTTTGGTTGCACAATCTGTGGTAGAGCTTTTACCACAAAGGGGAATCTTAAGGTAAGAGGCCACATACAAATGTAAAGGCTTGGGGAGGGGGGTTTAAGGAGCACTGCTCTTGAACTCAGCAGGTTTTAGTGCTAAGTGTTTGTCCCAGTGACAGGAGAGAAGGGAGCTTCAAGGAAATGCTTGCTGTATGGTGGTGGTCATTATGCTTCCACTGTGTGGACAATAGGGACTGGGAAGTGGCTGTGTGATAATGCAAACTTTAAACCTGGTTCCAGGTGTGTACATGCAGGCATGTTGTAGTTCTCCTGACAGACGTGATGGCACACCCAGTCAGCTGACGGACATATTCTGGCAGTTCTTATGGACCATCCATGCAAAATAACCTCACTATAAACCAGAAACACAGAGCTTGCTCAGCTCCTTGGGTGCCACCTCAATTCCTATTTTTCATTCTGCTTTGCAGCCATTGCAGACTAGAAAGCTGTTTCTCACAGATTTACAATGGGTTACTACAGAACTGATGGCTCTTATTCTTGCAGGCTGGTTAACCATCAGGACACAGCCTGGGGGAGACATTTTAAATGTCCTTTTTAAAAATATTAAATTTAGCAAAGTAATCAGTGCCTCTGACATGTGATAAAATATTATGAAAACAGACAAGATGAAAAAAGGGAAAGGGTAGAAAAACCACCCATCTCCTAGTATGAGTAATGCCCTTGGTAATCTTCAGCATGTAAAATGTCCAGCTTGCATGTGAAATTGTCTAACCTAAGAGAGTATGTACCCTTTAGTCTTGCAGCGCTGTGTTTGTTTTCACTGAGAAGAAGCAAATGCATATTAAAAAACTACTATGGAACTGGGTTTTCTTTGTGTGGGCTGACTGGACCTCACTACTCTGTCTTAACTGGAATTGATTTGTTTTCAATCCAAAATAAAAGGCTTTTTTTAAAAAAAAAGCAAGCCCTACTGTAAGTAACAGCATTTCAGGCCAGATACCTCACCAGAGTGTGCTAACTTGAGGGTGCTTCTTGTCCCTGTTTACTCCACAGGTTCACATGGGGACTCACATGTGGAATAATGCCCCTGCACGCCGTGGCCGACGCCTCTCCGTGGAAAACCCCATGGCTTTGCTTGGTGGTGATGCGCTCAAGTTCTCCGAGATGTTCCAGAAGGATTTGGCAGCTCGAGCCATGAATGTTGACCCCAATTTTTGGAATCAATATGCTGCAGCTATCACTAACGGACTTGCTATGAAGAACAATGAGATTTCTGTCATACAGAACGGAGGCATTCCTCAGCTCCCAGTAAGTCTTGGCGGAGGCGCCATCCCGCCTCTAAGTAACCTTACCGGTGGTATGGACAAAGCTCGCACGGGCAGCAGCCCTCCCATTGTCAGTCTGGACAAAGCAAGTTCTGAAACGGGAGCCAGTCGTCCATTCACCAGATTTATTGAGGATAATAAAGAGATTGGCATAAATTAAAAGCATTCATTCCGAATAACTGTTGGACCTCTACTCGACACAACACTTGTCCTGTTCCATGTACAGCTTTTGAAGCTAAGCATTAGTTTCCTGACCTAAATGCATAGGTTCCCTTTAAAGTTTTACCCATAGCAGAAATACATAACTTTGTGGCTGCTGAAAAGTTGTCTTGCAAGATCTGCATGGTACTTCTTTCAACAGTGAGTTTGACTGTTACTGAGAACTTTGAAAGCTTTTAATTTAACAGAACACAAACAAACAAACCAGTCATGGGATAACTTCATTAGAAACAGAAAGAGGCTAGTCTACATCCACTTTGCTTCTTACAAAACTTACTATCATCTGAGAAAGGGGGGTTTCATTATGGCATTCTTTCACACTTATTTGCTGGTTTTGTTCAAATTAGTTAGCAACTTGGACTATGTTTTTAGGAATCTTAATCTTAAATAAGTGATTTAGTACCCCAATGCTGTGTATTATTACAGTATCCTTGTCTGTAGTATTTATAATGTTAAGATTATGCGGGTAACAGACAATATACTAGCCCCAAACTTAAATGAAGCTTTTGTACTGCAAAATACATCTGGCTATGTGATTCTTTTTTTTTTTTTTCTTTCTCTTTTTT
>VZRZ01004300.1:2051590-2071639 GCA_013398175.1 Climacteris rufus | reverse complement strand
GGGAAGGGGAAGGGGAAAAAGGGGGGAAGGGAGGAAGGGGAAAAAGGGGGGAAGGGAGGAAGGGGGAAGGGGAGAAGGGAGGAAGATGTAAAGGGGTGGAGAGCTAACTGAGCTGTTGCACAATTAGGGAAAAAAATCTCTTTATGCAGTGCCTTCAAAGAATACAGGACAGAAGTAACACACAGTGCATATATATTTTGTGCAGACTGCAGGATTTTCATAAACTACTTGGTTTTGCTTATAGGCCTTAAGACAAACCTTACTTACAGTTTATTACTTTTCTTCAGCATTTCACACTCTGAAAATCACTCATTTTTAATTATCAGCCCTGCTTTTGCCTCAAAGTCAAACTTTAAGGCTGTAATTGTTCCACTGACTGCTATAATTGTTGTCCTATTGCAAGTTACAGTACTACAATAACAAATCACATGGGCTCATTCTGAATATATAAAATGCATCTCGGTTAAACAAAGCTCTTATCTACATCAGGACTCATTGCCTATGTTCTGATATAATGAATTTGGCCTTTCAGCCATACTGGAGGCTCAGCTGTTGCTGTAACCACAGTAGACTGTGTATTTCAGGGAATTGTTGTATTTGGCTTTATTTTTTTCGAAGAAGGTGGGTGGACTTCCTCAGTAAAATTCTTGAAATGCTACTGAACAGGTTCAGGGAGAGACAGAGGATGGGCAGACCAGTGGAGTACAGCAGAGCCATTGCAGATCTGTTCAGTTTGTATCTTTGAAGACCAAAGGGCTGAACAAAAGGTTTGGAACTAGACAGCCATGCCTGAGGGATGATGGAAAAAATGTCACAGGAGTGTGGGGAAGCTCAGCAGACCTTTCTGCTTCACAGTTAGTGAACTGGCTGGGATGAAGGACACATCTAAAAGGCTTCTGTAGGCAGGGAATTGAATGTAACACAGTTGATTTTGTTCTTTCTAGCTCTTCCAATGATATTTTTCTACTTACAAGCTTGTTGTTCAAATAAAAGCTTTTGTTCAAATAAAACTTAACTTTCCTGAGCTGGGCTGGGGAAGAGGCTTAGGAGGAGGCAGGTCTGCCAAAAAACTACAACAACAAATCTGTAGTTGAAACAGAGCCCTGTGACCTTCTGCATGAGCACAGCACAACAGCTTTCTTAGGCCACCACCAGCTTTAACAAATGCTGTCTCTTCTCATTCATTCAGCTGGAGTATGAGCACAGCCAGAACCTCTCTCTGCACTGTTTTGAGCTTCTGTAATTCCCAGTGTCTGCACAGGTGATGAGGTGATGAGGAAGGTGAGGAAGACGATGAGGAAGCCTAAATCCATCCTAGAGAACATGGTAGTAAAGAAGATCTGAGGTAGCAAAACCAAATGCTAAGAAATATTCCCCATTAGCTTGCATGGCCCATGCTTGGATAGGAGGTGAAGGCATTTCTTCCAATACACAGATCATTGCAGTTAACCACCTCCAGGCTATTTTCTGACTTTCTGACAGAATTTGAAACTAATCAGGAAATGCCATTGATGGAGAGCAAGGCTTTCCAGTTCTGTAGACCTTCTTCCCATGCAGAATGGACTGTAACTGAGCCTGTGGCTGCATTTGCTCTTATATGGTGCCAAATACAATTTAAAATACTGATCACATATATATCTGTGAAGGGGAGAGCAGGATGTGGGGAGAGGCTCACCTCCCTGGATCTGGATTAGTTTGCTTTAGAGGCATGATTCACATTGCTGCTATTCCCTTCTGGATGCAGTAGTTGGGAAAAAAAAAAAAAAGGTTAAAATACGACGAAATTAAAATATTCTAGTCTGGACAGGTGGAATGCATTTACTTACGGGCAATCGTCAAACCTCTCCTTTCACATGTGCTAGCATATTTTGTATCTGTACTCAAATCAGAATGATACACTTAAAAACTATATTTAAAGAAATAGCAAATAACTGTTTAACTACCCCATTTTTGAGAGATCTGTATTTTCTAAAATGATGATTTGTGTTTTCCTACGCCACCAACATCTGAATTCAGTTGTCTGTGTTTTGCTTTCTTCTGTGTCCCTTGCTTATGCCACTTTCAGGATCAATCTGCCTATCTAACGCTATTGAGTGCCTGACTATGTGCACATTTTCAATTCTCCTCCCCCACCCTTTTTTTCCCCCTTTAGTTACTACCACTGTTTGTGAACCATTATAACTCCACTTCTGCTGGTTTAATTAAATTTACCTATGGAAAACAAAGACATGAGATCTGGCAGTCAGGGAGCTCAGGGACACAAGGTGGTCTGTTACTGAATAAAGTGATGCTTGAGAGGTGCTATTCTTTATGCATCATCATGATCATCAGATAAGGAAGAATCATATGACACATTGCAAGAATGCTTTGAGGAAAGTGAAATTCTAATCCTTTCCCAACATAATCATAATGATGTAAATGTATCCCTTTATGTGGTGTAAAATTGATTTTTCCTTCCTGTTAACAGCTGTACAATTTCTGTTCTGCACACATTTTTCTTCAAAACTGCCTAGCTCCCTCTGAATACATTGTTCTTTTCATTGTTCCTTCTTTAAACTCATTCATTTTTTATTTATTTTATTTGCCACCCTGACCCTTGGTAAGGTTAAAATGATTATTCAGCAGTTGTGCACTGTTGAATTACCTCTCTTTTGTTCCGTGGTCTATTTTGTTGTTAGTGTACTCCATAGACGCCTTTGACTCAATTATCGCTGATATTGTTAATCTCTGGGCTACTCAAGATGAATTCCCAAACTGTATAAAGATGACATTGGTCTTTTCTATTCTTAAAAGACTAATTCTTTTGACAGAAATCCAGGAAACTTCAATCTGTGAATGAATAAGGTAAAAAGGAGAGAGCAATGATGTGATACTTTTTATCACACTGACATTGTAACTTGATTCTATTATAACTTCTCTTAGGAATCTGATATCCTAGTCCAATAAAAAGTATGGCAGCCTTTATTTTATGTAACAAAAATCTAGCTTGTTCATGTACACTGCTGGACCTGAGCTGTCAGAATGTGGTCAAAGGAGTGCAAAGGGCTGTGATCTGTTCTCAGAAATAACTTGTGTGCTTGGAAGCGTAAGGAGTCCCAGAGATGTCCCATGATACAACGAAATTTTTGCTGATTTACTATCTTGATAGGGGAGGGGGCAAAGTATTGTACTGCTGAGTTCTCACGGGAAGGCAGGTGTGCTGGAATAGAGGTGTCTCTCAAACTCACTGGGCTTTTCCAGCACTTGAACTGAAGTAAAGCCTATGGTTTGCTTTAGAGGTGTGCTTTGATTGAAAATGCCAAGAGCAGCACCCATCAAGACCTCAAGGGAGGTGACAACCCACAAATACTGCCTGCTTTCAGCACCAAATGCACTCTAATACTTTAACACTATAAAGTTACAGCACAGGAAATGTAGGTAATCTGGATTTTTCCATCTAGTCCGTGATCTCATTGTGTATTTATTACCACAACTGTAATGCTACTGTGAATGTTAATTTTTTAAGCTCACCTCTCACCTTTCTCCTGCTTTGCTGGCCTTCCACTCCTCAACTTCCCCACAGATCTCATTCCTGCCTATTCTATGTTTACCTGCCACAACTGTCCCTAATTCTTGTCTGCCACTCACATCCCCCCTAAGGTCTGACACAATATTCAAGCCTAATAGCTTTGTACCGAAACATCTCACTCCCTTGGCTCCACTCACACCAGTCCTGAAGAAGTTGGTTATTCCTTAGACCAAGATTCATTCCAGCTGCAGAGCTTCCAGCTGGATCTTCTGAGTGAACTAGTTACGGCCTTAGCCTGATTAGGTGGCTTGGATAGGACTTAGATACATGGCATGAAGGAGATTATTCAAAGCATGGGATTAGACAGATAATAGCTAAATTGGCAGGGAGGCTAATCCTGTGCATGTGCAAGAGGGACGACCTAGCTGTCAATGGACTTTTCCCTCTCTCATCTGAGTAGCTGCTGGGATAAGGCAGGTGGGGAGGCCTGCAAGGCGAGATGGGTGTGTGGAACAAGTGAGGTTTAGGCACAGCTCCAACAGCTCTGAGTTCCACTGTTAGCCTTCACAGCACTCCTAAAATGGGAGTGGGCCTAACTTGTTAGAGATGGATACAGATCCTGGACTAAGAGTCATCAGTCAACTTTTAGTATTTAAAAAGATACACATGACTAGATTTGTATGTAATGTAGGTATGTAGGACCTTATAAGATGCCTTATGCTTGTACAGCTGTTCCTTCTGTCTGAAACAAATTTACTGTGCTACTATAAAACAGCTATTTCCAGTGCAAGCACAAAAGCAGCCAGGGATGTTCTTCGTTGGGGTTTTTGTTGGGTTTTGTTGGAGGGGAGGGGATTTGGTTTGGTTTGGTATTTTGGGGGTGGGGGCTGGCAGAGGTGGTGATGACATCAATAACATGGAAAAATTTTACATTTGTGTAAAAAAAAAAAATTTTACATTTTACATTTGTCATAGGTGCCTCAGTCACTTAGGACTTTCAGTAGGACTAGAATACTGAGATATGTATTTTTCAAAAGGATCATAGTCTCTTTTTTTCATTTTTAAAAGACTTTTCAACTGTCTGTCTTTCACCATAGCTTTTTTATATTTAGTGTCACTTCTTTAACAATTGTTCTGACAATGTACTGATCAGTGCAGATTTTATTTGTCTACTACTCTTCATCTATAGTTTTAGGAATTATCATGATTTGGTTCTCATTATTCCATGTTGATCCTAGTACACTTTTCCCCCTCTTATTTTCATTCTCTTCAAAGGATGAGATGTATTTCTTTTGCAATATTCTCTGCACTGTTCAACCCTATTGCCTTCAAATATTCTTAAACTTACAACATAAAACCATATTTATTTCATTTTATTTTTTGTGTTTGGCTATTATCTGACTTGCTGGTGCAGAAGGCTCAGGTATCAGCTGTGGTATTTTTCTTCAGTGGCAATTCTTTTTGCCTTTCAGGGAGCTGACCATTTTACATAAGCAAAGGAGAGCTAAAAACAACTGAAATTTCACTCCAAATGTTCAGTTTATTGAAACTGAAACAATATGTGCAGTTTTAATTTAATAACTTCCATATGATAAGCTTTCAGAGATGCTGAAAAATTAATGTTTTAATATTTTTTATTCATTTCAGGGCAATGGATTTAATCTTTCAGGGTATTTTAACATTTCAGCTTGAAATCAAATTGCTCTTTCCAAATTTATGCCCCGTAGATTAAAACATTGCCTTTAACTTACAAGGCTTTGCACAGTTAGCCTCCATTCAACCTTTGTGAAGCCTGGTTCCCTTTATCTCCTACCTAGTTGTACTTTAGATGGACTCATGAAGTGAGATATGTTTATGCACTCTTTGCAGCACTATATGGTGCTGTTTACAGTTTAACTGGGGGTTTGAATTTTTAATACCTGGAAGAAGGACCAGAACCAAGATTTTCAGAGAGAGACAGATATTCATGACACAGACACACACTCGTGAAGTAGTACTGAATCAGGCTTAGCCAAAATAGGCATGACCAAAGTCCACTAGAGTAATGAAATTACTTTCCATGCGTTTGAGCTTAACGATATCATTGCATCAAAACGTGCAATTTAGCTCTTGTCGCTTACAAGAAAGCCAGCAAAGAATATGACTCTATGTTAAGCTAGGCTGTCATTTCTTGCTTGCTTTATCCTTTGGAAAAATAGAGGAGCTCAGTACCTCTTTCCAGTTACTTGTGGCCTTACTTTTGTGTTGTCTTCAAGGGAAGCTAGCAACTTAATAAATCACCAGAACCACTTCCTGTATCACCTTGTTTTGTCCTAATCAGGTTGAATTCTATTTAAATTGTGACAGAACTGCCATCTGGAGTTAGATACTTGCATAAAGATATTTTTTAAAATGTAAACATGATGGTTTCAAATTTAAAATATCTGCCAAATGAAGGACATTAGGTTGTACTTCTTAGGAGTCTCATTTACTTCTTTGCTATTTTTTTCTAAATCAACGGGTCTTTTCTCGCTCAAGAAATAAATACATCTAATTATTGTGATGTGGAGAAAAGAGTTTCCATTTTTGAAGTTATCCTGGCTGATAATAAAACTGCAGTTCTGCTCAGAGAAAATAGCCAAAAGCATTGCAATTATTTTGCTATTGCATTTTCTATGTGCTTGGTTTTGAACTGTAATTATTTACTTCATTTTTAGACTTGTCTATATTTACACATGGTCAGACTTTTCTGGTTTTGTTTGAGTCGCATTACATCTAAACATTACAGAAAATATAAACATAACTTTGCTTCAATTACTATTTTCCTTTTTTCCTAATCAGGCTTTGTTCTTCTCCATTTTTTATGGCTATTATTTGCTTCCCTTTACCTACTCTAGACTGTTTCAGTATTTCCTCTTTGTCTCCATGAAGTCCTGTCTCACTCTTTTTTGTGCTGTGTCCACTTCCACATTACTGTTGCCTGTAAAATTGTCTTCCTTGACTTCCTCCTACTTTTACCTTAGAGCCACTGAGCTGGCAAAGATCACAGGAGCCCACCCACTGACTGCAGAGAGAAGAAGGTCACCTCTCTCCACTCTCCATCCCTTGATCCTGTATGAGAGGAAAGAAGGACTAAAAGCACCAATGAATTTTCTTTGTGTATCTTCTGTGTCCTGTGTTCTCTGCTTGACTCAGTTTTGTGGCCTCCTTGAAGTACAGGCTTTTTTTTGGGACACTGAGATAGGAAAATTACTATTTAATTCATCCATTTCATGAAACAATTAGTCTTGAGGTGGGCTATCTTGGGATTTTTTCGTTTCTAAAACAGTGTGTAAGTAATATAGTATGAGGGAAGTTAGAGACTTCATTGCAAGTCAGAAATCTCAAGGCATTCCTGTCCACATGTAAAAACATTAAAATTGCAGTTCTTGCATTAAAAAATGGAGATATATCTATGCTGGTGCTGAACAACTCAGCCCAAGGAAAGAAAAGATTAATCAATACATTGTTCAAAAGTGACTAATAATAAAGACTAATAATAAAGAGCAGTTATGAAAGATAATAAAGTTTTTTGGGGAAAAAGTGGATGAACAGGTACGCTTAAGCCACACATAGTGTTGGGGTGGTTGGTATGCCTGAATATGCTTAGGGCATAGCTGAGGGCTTAGACCCAGAAGGTTTCTTTACAAGCTGGCTGAAAGAGTTATTGATACAAGCCTGTTTAGCTGCCCCAATTGTGCTGGCATCTGTCAGGAGCCTTCTTGCTAAATAAACTTCTACTTTTCCCTTTCTGTGTACTGTGCTGGTGGGTTGTGTAATTGTTTTTGTAACAAAGAGGCTCCTTAAAACATCAAGAATTGCTTCTAATCTGAATTACCAAAGTTCCACTCTGGGAATATATATCCAGATTACACTATGTTACTTTTGAAGAGGAGACAGATGTTCATGGCTGTGAAGCAGATATTTCAATATATTGGTTTTTTCCTTTTGCAGTTCACTACTCAGCCAGACTTTGGGTACAAGGCACAAGGCATATAGACAGATTTTAACTCCTGACAAAGCAAGTATGTTTGCACAGGATCAGTGAAAGTGAAATTCCTGTATTTTCAGGAATGCAGAAATGAATGATTTTTTTTTAAATCCTGCTAGAACACTTCCTGATGGAGCAGCAAAATATGGAGTTAAATTCCCTAAAACATAGTGGATATATTTCTTTATGTGATAGCTTTATTTAATTCTTTAAGGAAGATTCAGAGGAAAAATGCATACTAAAAACACCATACAAGGGGGGAAAGAAGGAAAAGTATACATGCCTTGGGAGCCACTTCTCATATCATTATGTCATGGCTGAATTTTAGTTACCTGAGACAGACTTCAGAAAGCAAATTAAGAAAAAAAATCTTCTGAAGCATGTATACCAACGTTTATTCATGCATATGCTTATGTGCATATGGAAATATATATGTAGTCCTGTTGACTATAGTTTTTTTCCATGTGAATATGATTGGTATGTTAGGGATATGGAAATCTCCTGAGGTACCTGCCAAAAAAGTTAGCACAAGGACAAGGCCAGTCAACTGTTTTCTTTTTATTGCATAGGGTGTCTCCTCAATCTTGCAGTGCACCTTAGTACCAAGGAGTAACTGACTGCTAGGATTCACACTACAACGATATTATGATAATTATATCATGTCACCTCTTATTCATCTGCCTCATAAACAGACCTAATCTCTCCCCATATGGAATTATTTCCTGGCCTCTGATCACTTGACTGTAAGCCCTTTCAGTCCATTGTATTTCTGCCCTGTTTTGTCAGAAGTGCTGACAGACAGTAAGCAGGATCAAAACTGAAGGGTAACTATTGATTTGCAGGATCATATAATAAATGTCTTCTAGAAAGTGTCTTCTATTCCATCTCTTAATGCTTCCTAAAACACAGTGGTTTTATTTTCATTTTTAACTTACGGCTGCACATTGAACAGATGGCTTCATTTCAGCCACACACAAGGGTGTCCAGGTCTTTTTCCTGAATGTTTACAGTTAATTTAGAAAAGCCCAAAACTCCCATTGAAGTCAATGGGGAAAATCAACAAGAACTGCTGTGGAAGGCTCAGAACCTGTCAGGCTCTCAGGATGCTACAATCTAACAGTCTTGACTATAATCTGGGAAAAAAAAAAAAAAAGCGGCATATTTTTTTCCTGAGGTACAAGCTTATTAAAATGATAGTGCTAATAGCTTTCTTTAGGTAAAAATGGTGATATGAGATGTAGCCATCCATTTCTTGAAAGAGGGATTGTCGCAATAACAACACGAAAGAAGGAGACAGACACCTGTTGAGAGCAAGGAACAAATCACCGGGCAAGACCCGCCTGTCTTTATTTTATATGTGTCTTATAAACTACTGTGGATTGGAGGAGACAATGAGCCTCCCCTCAATCACACTGGTCAAAGGAAATGTCCATCAAACTTCTGTGCCCAAGGGAAAGGAATGTAAATAAAAGATACCGTTACAATAACATGGCTATGTTTACAGAGAATGTCTGAGAACAAGTCACAAAAGAATGAAAACATCAGAACTGCAAAACTCAGGGCAACAAGGGATGATGTAATTAGAGCATTAAGCATTATAAACAGTTCACAAAACTATTCTTCATTCCACAGACCAGAAGGATGTAGGACAAGTCTTCTCAGCCAGATATCAGCATTCTTCTGGAGACACATGGAGCCATTGGTGTTTAGCATAACTGAGGATCACACCTTTATTTAGGTGACTCTAAAGTGAGTGAGGATCCATTTCAGTTATTCAGCTTTTGAGGTCTTTTCCCCTGGCTCTAATGGTAAAGTTACTGAGGACAATGACTCCTTCACACAAACCAAAGAGAAGTAACAGAGGGCAGCCCAGCAGCAGGGAGCAGGACCATGAGTAGGGCTGTTGCCATTACTGGCCTCCTCCAGAGAGTCACACATGGAGGGTGTACACCAGCACAGGATGCATTGTGCTTACCACTAGAAGAACAGGCTGTAAACAGTTATATCTGAACTCAGTTTCTTGATTCCTTCAGTGGTGGGAAACAGGCATGGAAGGGGTGCAATGACTGATGTTTTGCACCTGTGTGGTCTTGACCCAACTAGATGAGCAAATGGCATCTACAACATGGGACTTTACAATCCTGCCCTGAGTTAATGAAGGGCCAACAGCGTCTGAAGAGCCCTAGCAATGTCCTTGGCATTGCTGACCACACATGTAGCTAAAACTCCTGCAAGTTGCTGGTAATATTTCAGTAGCTCATGCAGTCCTTATGGGACCTGTCTTTAGAGCTTGATTAGAAAGAATATCATCCTCTATTAAACTGTTCTTATTATTGTATTGTGGTGCTTGGTCTCTACATTTCACTTCTCAAGAACTATTCCTTTCTATAATGCTTATCCATAGCAATATAAATTTATTCAAAGTGGTAAGTGGAATTTGCATGAACTTAAAATTTTATTCAAGTAATCTAATCTATGCAATTAAAATACTACTTTTGTGTATTATTGCAGGTTTTGTTGTGCAGGTACAAACTGAGGTTGTTTGTTGGAAATAATTTGGCAGTGCAAAAAAGTCCTATTCTTTCTCTAGCTACCTTACAAGTAATTTATGCAGATTGCTTTAAGAACAACTACTTATATGCATTATATGCTGAAAAAGATTTTTTTTCTTAAAAATCCATTAGGGAATGGAAGAAAACCATATCCAGTTACTGACTCTGTTGTGTGAGTTGAAGAATAATTTGACAGTTTTATTTTTGCAAGCTTATATGTTCATAGATAACCATATATCTCTAGTGTGGGTATTTTTCCTGTCAAAATGTTTCTTCTGCAGTAGGGATTTACTTAGGCAAAAACACAGAATTCCATGTCCAGCTGTCATAGGTCAGTAAATGCTGAAAGAAAAAAAGGAAAATTTCTTTGAGGCTCCTAGAGGCTTCTGTATGTAGGAACTATTACTTGTCATATAGCAAGGAGAACACTGTCAGGGAAATTAGGATTAAGACTACTTTATTATTATGGAAAAAAAAATGTTTGTTTTGGTTTCTTATATTGAGATGGATAGCTTGGAAGAAATCCTGTAAAATATTACTAAAGGTAAGAGAAAACTAACACATCAACTTTTCAGACTAAAGGGTTAAAAGAAATTCTATTAATAGTTAAGACATATATGAACCAACAGTGACAAAACTGTGACAAAACCCGTAGTTTATGAGGGGCAAACCTGAATGATAAAGCTAAGTTCTGGGTAATCAGGAGGCCAACAGGGAAGATTTTGCCTAGTTCCTCTGGTCCTCTCTTGAGTAAGAGCCTTACACAGCAGTGTGTCCATTCCTTTACACACAGTAGTATTGTCTAAATGAAGAACAAGCAGCAGCAATAAATGCTAAATAACATGTTGAAGTCATAACATTTTATTTTTTTGAATGCTGGCACCTAAAGGAACCAGATGAGAAATCTGACCTGGCTGTGGTCAGCCCAAGAGGTAGTGAACATGTCTGTGTTAATTCATCCTTCTGGCCAAGGTGAACAGAAGTGGCATTTTACTAGGGCATGAGAGGCTTCATTCTGTCTCCCATACATATGAATTTAGTGCCATCTGAGATGCCCTCAGGTATCTCCCTTGGCCCATGACCTTAGACAGGTGCAGACTTCTACCAATCCTGTATCATGTTTGCTGGGCCCATGTAGAAGTCTTGGCAATCTTAGGCACCAGATGGAGCAGCATTTTTCTTATCCAGTATTATATAAATATATATATTTATATGTATATATAAACTATGCACAGTTTCTGATATGTTTGCAGTGTGCTTTTTGGGGAGGTTTATAATGTCTGTAAAGGACTGAATGTGAGGTATAGCTGATGGAAGTGCTGGGTGACAATAACCTAAACTGCTCCAGCTGGCTTTGCAGTGAGTAATTCAGAGCCTCTTCTGCTGCTTAGGGAAGGGAAAGTGGTAAAATCAATGGGGTTTTAAAAATTGTTTTAATGAACAATTGGATGGCAACAGCTTCGATCATTACATCATAACAATGCTGCAACACTTGACCATTGTTTTTAATAAGGGGTCAAGGTATTAATTTTTAATTAGGGAACACAAAGACAAGTTAACAGTTTACAATTCTTCTATGTGTTCTTCATTTGGCTAGGCCCCTAGTCAATTATAACCTTAGAGACAAAATAATATCCCCTCAACCAAAGACTATACCATTATCGCTAATTATTTGCATATTTTATAACATCTACATTCAGAGGTACATAGAGGACTGAACTGAAACATGGATTCAGTAAAACCAAGTATTAGCTGTATTTAAAGAGACAGTATTCTGCAATGGCTAGACCCAACCCTATTGACTACTTCCTGTTCTTTAGCCAAAACTCTCATGTCTCCCATGAACCTCAAGTTTTAATTTCTAGCCAAGGTATTAATTAAGCCTGATTGACTTCAAACGTCTATTGAATCCAAATTTACACCCGCCTCACAGAACAGCTTTGAAAGGACTGGTCCTGGATCCTCTCCCTTCATCCGTTCTTTGGACCTATTACCTGTTCAGAAAAGTATAAAAATCTTAGAAGGCCCAGGTGGATGCCTATTTAATGGTGTTGATTAGTATTTAGGTCGTCAGGACTCTGCTTCCTGACAGCTCCTCCAGCACAGGTGCTTCCCAATCTATGCTTCCGATGGTCATGCTGGGCAGGTGGTTGCTGCTGGGTGTCTTTGAATTTTTGATTCTGGTATTCTTTTCTTTTTTTGCCTCTAACAATCTTGTTCTGTATCTAAATGTTTGCTATCCAATCATCTGATTTTTGGCCAGGACTTCAATGGTTCCTTGCTGACAATTTCCAAGGCTGCACAAAGCTGCCGAGGGGGTCATTAGCACAAATCCATAAACATCTGCTGTGAGAGGGAGTTTTTTTTTGCCAAAGATAGTAAAATTGCAAAGGAAGTAGAGCTGCCCCAAAGAAGTCAAGGGGAGCAGCACTTCATCTGTAAATGAAATCAGGCTCTTCTGGGAACAAGGACTGTTCCTTCTGTGTTCAGATTGATAGTTCAGCAGTCTGGTGCCTGAGCAGTCTCCTGGAAACTGAAGCTGAAGCAGGAGGGATTTGCTTCCGGAAGAAGGAAGATAGGAACTTAATATCCCTTCTGCAAGATGCTGAAGGAAGCGCAAAAGCATGCATACATACCAACATACATACTTTACATACTGATCAGGGTGCAGTCATTTATATGTGTTGTGGTTTATACAGCTCATCTACCCATTGCATGCTGCAGAATGTTAGGTGATAACAGTACACAAGTGGTCTGGTAGAGTGGATTTTATGTCCTCCTTTTTTCTCCTTTTCTCCTGCCTAACAAATTTCTGTGTGGTGAATCCATACAGGTGTCTAATCCATGAACTATGTGCTAGGCCAGAAAAGGAAGGATTAGACTGTTTTCTAGTCACTCAGCTGACTACCAGATCAGTGCTGAAGTCAGCTTTCCCAGGTGAAAGACAAAGCTGTTTATCCACCCATGTAGTACCCAGAGACCTAAGGGGAAAGGAAGTGAATTGGAAAAAAAAATCTCTGCAAGTTAAGAATGTTTCCTTATAGATGAAGCACAACATTAATGATCATGAATATCTGAATATGTCTGATGCCCCTCAAATCAGACTTCTAACTGCACAAGAGACCTTACTCCAGGAGGAGGTAAGAGGGGATGGGATAAAAATACATATGACAGACTTCTTTGCAGGCACATTGAACGATTGTCTGATTCAGTACAAGTGAATGTGACTTGAAGCACAAATTGATAAGCAATTAAGTTATGTGATCTAGGTGATGTGATCTAGGGGAAAGTTAGCTGGCGCATAATTTTAAAAAAAATTTGTTTCAGAAGACAGCATATTAAAATGTTTAACTTTATGGCTTACTATTGCTGCTGCTTGCTTTCTGTGTAAATAAGTATGCTAGGAAACCTAGATAGCAGCATCCCCTATTTAAAGGTACAGTACCTACAGCTGGAATTCTTAATGCAAGGCCATTATACTGAAATGGAAGACAGCCCAAATCAAACTTTCCACGCAACCCCAAGTAAGGACATAGCAAATAAGTCTTTTGGACTCTAGTGTTAATTTTTGGGCAAAGGTTATATCCAATAATCTATGTAATCACATAGAATATAATTATATAAGTAAAACACATTGATTCTATATTTATATAGAATATAGAATAATACATAAGAAGAACTGAGCCCTAAAAATTTACAAAAATATTACAGGATTTTTTCAGTTAGCCTCTAGTGAAGGATGGCCTATCCCTGTGTTATTAAGATTCTACTATCAGTTGTGTACAATTTTACTAAACTTTTAATCAAAAATAACCACCATGGGGAATTGTGGGGAGGCGGGATTTATTTGCTTGCTCACTGCAAAAACCCTTCTGTTGCTTCTAGAAATTAGACTAGGGAAAACACATCACTTTGCCCATATTATCTGTGAATCCTTTCACTGAGATGTTCTTATGCCTTCATGGATAGGAACAGTGATTTGAGGCTTCATGTGTCACTGCAACATTTTGTTTCAGGGTTGTTTCTTTTGACATTATTGCACATTAACTGCCCAGATATGGCTTTAGAAAATGTCTGTCTTCACGTGTTCTTCACAGAATTGTTAGGCTGGCTGCTGCCTTTGTGGAAGGGCATGTTTACAGGGAGTGTGCTCTAGCACTTTTATGAATGCTCTTCCTGGCTCCTGCGGTACCAAAAATGAGATTAGGCACACCCCCTCTTGCCCTTTCATGCCCTTCTCATGTAGACAGGAAAAAGATGCCTGAGTGGAATAAGAAGGAGAAAGAACAAGGCCTAGACTAGGATGGTAAAGTGAAAATGAAGTGGACTAAGGATCTGAAAGGTTAAACTTTCAGGTCTTGGGGTAGATTCTGACAATGGAAGTAAGGGAGTCTGACATTCAGACTGAGGATAGAAAGGATGTCTGAGACTTAGTAATGAATTCAGAGATAGGACAGAGGAGGGCATTCCATCCACATAACCCAGGAGACTAGAACTAGCATGTGGGAGGTGATAGTTAGCATGGAAAGAAGAGGGAGCCTAACAGAGTTGTCTGACATTAGCTAAGCCAGGAGTTTTAAGGAAAAATAGTCTGTGTTCAGTGTAACTAAACGGCACCATAAAGTGTATAGAGCTGCATCAAGACTGTGTGGGTTTGGAGGTCAAACAATGATGCTATTTTTGTCTTGCTAAACCAGACTAATACAGAAAGGCTGAGGATGGGTGAGGGAGACGGGGGGTGAGGAGGGAGTGATATTTCGTTGGTTTGGGTTTTTTTATTTGTGCAACTTTGAAAGGGAATTTTTTTTTTTTTTTTGACAAGCATAAGAAGAATCATGCTTCCCAAAGTGCAAGCATTTATGAGGACTAAGTGATAGGAAGAGTCTGAAAGCCTAGGAACAGTTACAGTGCTTGCCTTGGAGCATGTGTTACACCCTGCATGATACTAACCACCTAGAGGACTGGTCCACCAAAGCACACGCAGTGATACCCTGCAGTGTGGTTGCTTCTGATATTTGTACAGCCTAGAAAACACAGAGGCTCAAGGGAGAAATGATCACAGAATATAAATACTTTCTGGAAGAATAAGGAGCAATGGCCTGAAACTAAGAGAGGAAACATTTAGACTTGCTATTAGAAAAATGTCCTTAATGGGGAGAGCAATTGGGCAGAAGAGCAGATTACAATGAGAAGAGATCAAGGGACTGCTGCTATTTTAGATTACATTAGGTTGAGAATAACAGCAAAAGCCAACAATATCTGTGGAAGTTCACTTTCAGTGTTTCCTACTTTTAAAAGGTAGGATTTTAAAATAACAACATACAGTTATTAAGCTCTGTTTTTTTTCTGATTATTTTTCAAAGCAGTGGATGTAATATACAATGATTGCAACCAAAGGAAAATGGTTTGGGGGAAAACCATAGGAAAATGAAAAACTGTCTGATAAGGTTCTGAAAAATTCTTCACTAGAATGAAGCTACAGCACATACACTCGTAGTATATCTTGATTACCACTTCTGGAGAACTTAGAAGAGTGCTGAGTACCATGAACTGAACTATCTGGGAGAGCTAAGCCAGTTGTGACAGAAGGGATATGTTCAGCAGTATCTGAATCATGAGCAATCTCAGTTTTTCACTGGGATGAAGCTTTGCAGCTCTGAAACCTGACTGATCTGTCATGCTGGATGCCTGGAGGACTGGTCATATGGACAAAAAATTGGTTGCGTTGTAGCACCAGAGAATGTGTTCAACAATTTTGTCATTTAAAGAAAGTAGACCTCAAAAACCTTTGCAATGCTAATAGATTTTCTCCTGTTCATACACAGTTTATTGCCTCTTGCACATGCCTTTGTGTTGAGTCAGATTCTCAGTCATGCACCAACACTAAATTATGACAGTAGTAATAATAAAAATACCACATAGTTACACAGTTTTGGCTTACAACATGGTTTGATATAAGAGAACTAATTACATTATTTGAAACAAAGAGAAGCAAGCATAATACCCAGTGCAAGATGTTGCCGAAATAAAATAATAATCTCATAATGTTGCTTTGTTTCTGATTTTTAATAGCAGGCAACATCTGGAATAAGAAAATGTTATCTAGTTTCATGAAGAATCAGAAAAGCTGTGTACCAAACCCTTTCACAATTGAAAATAATGAATGCCTGTGGAAATATTTTTGAGTTATGACAGAAAGAAAATGTTATTGTTCTTAGCTACTCATTTGCACTGTTGATATTAAAATTAAAACCATCTTAGCACAGAGTCTCTAAACCTAAAATAAATAATCACTGACTGAGATAAATAATGTGATTTCTGATTGAATATAACACCTGGTAATGGCATTGGGATGCTTCAAAGCCCCAGCAGATGTTACAGTTCAAAGAGGACATTCATAAAAATATCTATCTATATATCCTTTAAAAAATACTTGTGTCTGTAGGCAGCAACTTCATTAATATCCTCTACAAGAATGATGAGAGAAAGTAACTATGGCAGTTAATGGCTGCGAAGGTAGATCTGGAGCTCAGAACATATTTTTCAAGATTAATGTTTCACTGCAAATGGGATGATCCAAAGTGCCTCATCTTTTTGTTACATGAAATACGTGACGGCACAGGTACTTCAACTGTGCCATACCAAGCATAGGAGACTTTCATTTAGCCTCCACTTTCCCTTGATCCCCTGCCATACATTCTGTGGCCTGAGGTGAGCGATTTGTTTTTATTATTTAAAAATACATTTAGAGATCACATTTTAAACAAGATTTTATTATTGTTAAGTCTGTATGCTTAACTATGCAATGACAAGTGAAACAGCAAACTGAATGAGGATTTCAGCATCATAAACAAAGCATATAAACTTATTCCTGTGTCATGTAGTTGGAAGATTAATTGATAAAGAGGCAAAATTATCTTGCTCTTATCTGGACTGTCCATATTTTTATTTTGAGGAGTAGGGGTTTCTTAAATGCTATTTAAAAGATCTGCTCCATTACACTGTGGCTTTGCAATAAAAACTCAGTGTGGGACAGAGGAACAGCTGTGCTATCTCAGAAGTATCCTAGTGAACCTAAAATTGCCTCACACAGTTTGTTGTTTTTCCCTTTGTCAGAAACTTTGATAATGTGGCTGAACTCAGTCTGATTTTTCTTAAAGTTTTCTCTCAAAGCTCTTAGAAAAATCCTTCATTTCTTTCCTTATTTATGGGATAGACTTTTCAAAATATGTATTTAAGAATCCAGTTTTTCATCAAAACTATTTTGTCTGTATGCTTTTGATAAGCCTAGCTTAGAACGACAAATTGTCATATTTTCCTTGGTCCAGAAGGGGACTACAGTAGTATTTCCATTTGCAGAGGCAGAACTCTGCTGACAAGAGGAGTCAAACATTTCTACCAGCTTCTTCCCTCTTGCCTTTTCTTTATGTCCTGGCCATACAGGGAACTGGGAATGCAGTAGTGGTCTGTGCAGGAAGATACTTTGGTTTGCGCCCTTGCAAAAAAAAAGCATAAGCAAAAATTGATCAATTAGCATCTTGTCTTTTGATTTCTTCTTCACAAATAAGAAACCCTTACCCCTCAGAGGTAAGGCTTAGACAACATTGCATGTGTTTAGAGAAGACGGGTGAGAGTTCTCTCTGGCTTAGTTACTGGAGGATGCACCAATGCAGCTCTCAGAAGAGAGCTGTCAAGGAGCAGATTTTCAAACACAACGAATAGATCCACAAAATGCGCCAAACCACAGGTCTGCAGGACAGGTTTTGGGGCTCGATAAGAGGGCACAGACTGGCTAATATCTGCCTTAACTCTTGAATGTGAATGATGGAAGTAGTTGAAAAACTGGGAATGGTCCATCAGTTAAATGGACTGTAGCTTATTGGTTCTGCTTAACCTACGGAACACAAGGAGAATTGTCCTGGCTACACACCTGAGGAGCATGGAAGGGTGTAACATGCTCTACAGAGCACAAATGACTTATGACAACATAAACCATAAGAACAAACATTACTAACAAAATACTCAGTGTCTTCAGTATAGCAGAACTGCAACAGCAACAAGACGGGTACGGTCCACAGTGGTTTGTGAATGTTACGTGGACTTCATCTAGAACAAGATATTTTAAAAATCTTTCCTCATAAAATATATGTCTAGTTTTAAACAAGTTCATTCACAGGGAAAATTTAAGAAGAATATAAGCAAATGTCTGCAATACACTGAAACTCTAATAATAGTACAAAATTCAGCACTGCAAAGCTGTTTCCTGCCTCCTGGGATCCAGACACTGGATAACCACTGATTGCCAGATCTGTGCACAGCAACATGATGACACTGGTGCTTTGGGGCTACCTCTCTTTGCTGAACAGCATTAAAAGGAGCAAGTGGGTGGTTTTTTCATGTAGAGCAATTTTTTTTTTTTTTTTTTTTTTTTTTTTTTTTTTTTTTTGGTCATATGGCTTTTCTAAGATTAACACTTAGAGAGCATATAGGTGTATGTTCATTATTACTATCATAACAAAAATGGTTCTGAAATTTGCAGTTTAAAAAACCATCTTTTTGTTATTTGTAATATTTTTGCATTACACTGAAAAAAACCTACTCTTACAAAACTAAAATCTTAGTTTATGAAAGCATCAGATATTTACACTTCATGGAAGAAATCTGCTTTGAACACCTTAAAAGTTTTTGTTAGTGACAAGGAGAAACCATAATCTTCGAGCAATGAAATTCAGGAGGCTTTTTTCAGTGATGGTTGCTCAGAGCAGCCTAACTTTGCAAGAGCAGCATTCTTCATCTTCATTTCTTTAAAGAATACTGAGAACCATCAGGGAAGACCTCAGCACTATGCAGAAACAGACAAGAAGGCAATATGTTTGGTTTTTTTCTAATTTTTGCCATTTATTTACTACAAAATTATCAGTTTCTGAGAACCTGTTGTTAAGAGATGGGATTGCATGAATGAAAGGCTAGAATCACCTTGTCCTCTCTCCCTTCTTGAGAGGGTGCAGCCCTGCAGGATTCTAACCTACTAATGGGTCCCATTGATCCTGAATGCACAGAACACTTACTCCAAAACATGATTTCCAGATTCCATATCTCTTGGTCAATCACCAGTGTAGCATTTCTAGTCTCATAGCTGACTGGACAAAATAAATCACATGAGTTTAGCTCAGTTTTAGCTATTTGTTGAGAGAAGGAAGTATCAATAATTTTCCTTGTTTGCTACTTCTCCAATGCAGTACAAGATGGAGGTTACCTGTGCCAATATGCTCCATGAATCTGAGACATGAAAGAAATCAAAATACTATAATCACCCCTTTTGGAAATGCAGGAAGATTTAGACAGAATAATTACTGAAGCTGGAATTTAGCCAGAATGCCAAATCTGAACACATTTTCTGTTCCAAATACTACTGTGGATCCTTTCCTAACTGCATGTGGCCAGGACCTGATTTTTTGCATGTGTTATAGCAAGCTGCAATCTCCTTTCAGCCTTGTCCTAAATTAAGAATGACACATTACATCCAAATCATAGACCTGCATTATCAACAGCTCATAGAACAGTCTTCAACATAATCAGTGTAAGTAATTTACCAGATAAAAGAATGTTAATAGCAAGTACAGTATAATTTATGTGGACACAAATTGTACCTATCTTTCAGAAGAAGAAAGGCGCTGCTGTGCACAAAGAGTGGATCAAGAGCAAGGTCAAGTGTAAGCACTTCTGTTTAACATGCACAGTCTGAAAACAGCAGGAAGAGCTTTCAAAGACAGATGGAAATTATACCAAATAAAGTTATTATAAATAATTGCTGTTTTTACTCTCCTAGTGGGTTTGATATGAGAGGCAGTTATAAATGGAAGACCTATTCTTTAGAAGGCATTTGATGAAGACCCCATTTCATCAAAAGGGTTGAAAGTAATACTAGAGGGAAATGGTCATTTTAGTTAGCTAAGTTTCTTAACTAGCATGTGTAGATA
>VZRZ01004300.1:1948448-2038860 GCA_013398175.1 Climacteris rufus | reverse complement strand
GATGCGCAGGGCGCCCTCGGCCCGGCTGGCTCCCGGCGCCGGCTCCGCGCCCGCAGGTGCGGCCTTCGCTCGCCCGGCCCCGCCGCCCGCAACTCCGCGCAACTCGGATCCCTTGCCAGGAGTTCACTTAGGAGAGGGATGCCCGCGGCGTGGGGGCTTGTTTGGGTGTCCTTAGTAGTTATGGTGCGAGCTGGGTATTGGGTGTTAGCACGGAAAGCATTCCTAATGTGAGAATTAAAATAACTTCAAGTTTCCTGCAATATACCCTACTTTCTTAAGCAATCTGGAGAAGCCCATTTAAAGGTCTGCCATCAAATTAAGATTTCAGACAAAGATTGAACGTTTCTTTGCTTCCCATTATTCTGAATAATTCCTAGGTATACTATTGTTGTGAGTAAGGAAAAACTTTGCTCCATAATTTGGTATCTCCATTGCATAGCACTCTTGCAATGGATGATGTGATTATAGTTACTTGTTTGAGGTTTCTTTGCTCATCTCTTGGTTTTTGTAGAACACTGGCTGTGGATACAAGGACTGGAGGGAGCAGTTGTAGAATCTGAAGTAAATAGACTTGCTAAAAACTGAATAGTTGGTGCTGTTGTTCTAGTTCAAATACAGTGATAAATCTGTTTCATAATAGATAAAATATATTTACATTATCTGGATGGGATAACAAAACAAAAGGTAGTTTAAAGCTGTGCAGAGTAGGCTAGGCTTAAGTTATGTTGTCTTGATTCTTAAACTAGACAAAGATATTTTTTATGAACATTCACGAGTTAGTAGGACAGTCTGCCATAGTAGTAGTTTTCCCCATCTCACTAATACTTGAATGTCTGACAATTTGTAGATTTGTCCTCTGTTTTGAGGTAGGGCAGTGTTATCATCATTATCCCTGTTCCTTAGAGAATTCTATCAGAGAAATTTGCTGAAATTTGTTTCTCAGTAGATGTTGTGTTTGGGAATAAAGAGGAGGATTAGGTAGGCAAAAACTTAGTCCAGACTATGAAAGGTACTGGGGGTTCTGTTGTAGGTTAGCCTAGGATTATTTTGGTTATTTGAAAAATGCTGTGAATGTGGTGGGTTGAGTCCTTCAGTCAGATGGATATGCAGATTTATTGAAGGCTTATTGTTTGCAGGTGGTAATGGCGGTTCTTTGAACAAACTCTCAAATTGTGGCTTTTTAAGCAGATTTGGCAAACTGCAAGATGTAGCAAGGAACTACCAATTTATTATGGATCTCCTTCTTGCCCTCTGATTGACATTGCCCTCACAAGATTGTGGATCGTGTTCCTTCCAGTTGTGATTACCTCTTTCAGAGTTATGGTCTTCCACAGTCTGTGTTATCCAGGTGCAGATGATAGGCATTTCACTTACTGATCCTTCATGCAAGTGGCTATCTATGATTTTAATTGCTTTGGTGCAACTTCTTGTAGGTATTTAAAACCTCTAAAAGTTGACAGGCTCATTTATTGTGTTTCTTTATTTTTCATCACTTGGTTAACAAGTTGCTCATTTGAGCTCTGAGATTTAGAATACTTATACCAACCTCTTCACTCACTTTAATTGTTTTTAGTTTTCTTAATATGAGTTGAGTAGATTGGTCATTCTCATTCAAGAATACCTTGCCTTGGGTTTGCAAGAGCACCTGTTGTGTACTTTGGAAGGTTTTCTATGGACCTGTAAGAAAAGCATGGGAATGCTGTGTAGAGTCTCCCACAGCTGTCTGGTGTAGAGTCAAAGGGGAAATATGGCAGTGCAGACTGTCAAATTACAACTTGTAAGTCTTATGGCTCTAAGCTTGTAATTGAACTACAGCTTCTATGTCTTTATGTATGATTCATCTTGCTTTTCTAATCTTTATCTTCAGCACAGACTCTGAAGAAACCTTGCATTCCTGTGGAAACTGCAGCAAAGGTCCTGATGTCAGATACTTATGAGAGTGTTGAAGTGAAGTCACTGATATGCAAAAGGCTATCATGTGCATGTATGCTTGAGGATTTTGCCTAAAAGGGTGCAGTGCATATCTCTGAAGATGTCTAGAAACAAACACCTATTAAAATATACTGGAGTTGATATGTCGAGTTTAATCCAGTACTGTTGTTTCTGGGTCTTCAAGAGTCTTTGACTTGCTGTGATTTATTTCTTCTGAGAAGAATTTACAGTCTTTTGGAAGTCTTGTGCACACATTCTTAACTTAGGTGTGGTAGCGTTTTTAACTCCAATTGATTGTCCTGCTGCTGTACAACGTCAGTTAATGCAACTCATCAGTTGCTAACCTTTATTATCCTCTAAGCTAATTTGTAAGATGACTTCTTTTGTTTGAGCTAAGTAGTCTGTAGGAGTCTTTGCCAGTGTTGCTGTAGTTTGCTTTGCAGTGAGGACAAAGGCTTTCTCATTCAGTGTTTGTCCGTAATGTGCTTTGTGCTTTTGAGATTTACTTAGACTGATAGAGAATATTTTTAAGCTGGCATATGTTTTTCCCCACACACTTAAAGAAACTTTGATAATAAGCACACTTCTGTATAAAACTGTAGCCAGTTAAGAACCATGAAATGTCCCAATATGTACTTTATATATAAATAAACATGACAAGATTAATGTATTTTATATATTCATGTTGTATATGTTAAGGCCTGTTTAAAAAGATCATTAAAAATACGTATTAAATGTTACTTATGGTTCAATGAACACATGCATCTTGTTCTGCTTTTATTTCTGATGTTTAAGGGCAGCTTATTACCTTTGCAGAAGAAATTCAGTTTTTGTATCTTCTCTCATCTTTCCCTACCTCAGACAGAGAACTCTTCATGTGCTACTGTTAGCAACTAGGGAAATCTATCTTGAGGAAAAGACTGCTCACCTTACAATAATTTGAAAAATCCTTCCTATTTTTTAGTATATTTCACTTGCACAGTTGTAAAAAGGCTTGCAAAAAAAGGTGGTTGGTTCGGCGTTGTTTCAGCACCTTGTCCTTCAGCTTGAAGGCTGTTATCTACAGGAAAAATAGCTGCTGCTTTTTGTTTACATTGTGAGGGAGAAAGAGGACCAGAGAACATTCAGGATCACCTTAAATGTGCAGTGAGACTTGACATGCTTGTTCTCGTATGTTAGACTTGTATTTGTCATCATCAGCCCCAGAGCAATCAACTGCTAAACACAGGAAGGAAGTTGACTGTGCTGTGCCTGTGTTGTCATGTGAGGTTGGTGGAAGGAAAACAAGACGCCTGATGGAATTTTGAAGCTGATAAGGAGCTAAACAGTAGTCAACCCTCATTTATCCATAAGCAAAATACCCGGTATTCTTATCTTTCTGCTGTCGGTGTGTGCTTGTGTTTGGCCTCATAGGGCTGCGGTGAGAGGTGTTGGGACTCCTCAGCTGGTACCAGAAAATTACATCTTACCAGCTGTCCCTTATGTGACATAAATTCACTTGCACTCCAGATACTCACAAAGGTGATGTCATGAAAGACACCCGGTCACTGGAAGGAAATCTCTGGCACGATCATTTACAGTATGGATCACAGTAGTGTATTTACAAATGTCATAATTAGGTGTATTAGGTGGTTGTGATAGGGCAAGTTGTGGAACAGATCAACTGCTGTTGCTTGTCTGCAGTTTGCCACTGTTAGAGCAACTCTGT
This sequence comes from Climacteris rufus, assembly GCA_013398175.1. Lineage (NCBI taxonomy): Eukaryota > Metazoa > Chordata > Aves > Passeriformes > Climacteridae > Climacteris > Climacteris rufus. Next base: position 2,035,220 of record VZRZ01004300.1, on the reverse strand, counting down.
TTTAAACCAATGGACTATGCAGTTGTTTTTCAATGCTTGTATGTCATTAGTGAATAAGAAAATTGCACAAGAAGGGAAAAAGAAACAAATAATAGGATAACGTGTCTTTTGTAGAGGTAAATGCAACATACTTGTTGCTTAACACCTGGTGAACTGTAGCTTATTTCATGTGAAGTATGTATAATGGAAAAAAACGAAATCCGTTTCAGACAAAACGGAATGGAAGTCTGCAGAACTTGAAGTTCGATGAGGATTCACATGCCTTTGTGATACTTACAAATGTCAAACCAGTATTTGTAGTACACTGAAAATAAGATGATTTAATATAATAATATTATACATATATAATGTATATATAATATAATACAGTAATACTGTTCTAATGCTTTTCATTTAAATGAAAGCTGTTCCCAACAATCTCGTAGTCCTTATGGTTATGGTTTCTCAGGATGTTTGGCTAGGTTTCACAGTGAACCACCAAAAAAGAGACGTACAAATGTCAACAGATAACATTCAGTGCATGTGCAGTAATTGTGTGGGTTTTTTAATTTCTGACATAGTCTAATGGGAACTTTGTTAAAATACTTTGATTCCTGCTGCCTCCTTTCAGTTGTTTGTTAGAATTGTGTTCTAGTTCTGAACCAGTGTGATTTTCATAATCTAGATGTTATTCTTCGCATTGCAGGGGGTTTTGATATTTCATGTGTAGTAATAATAATAGCTCCAAATAACTGAAAATACTGTTTGGTGAGACCATGTAACAATCAGATCTCATAGGATATAACATCTCTTGGGGAATGGTGTTTACAGTATGTTCATGACTTATTTTTCTGTAACTGTGGGTCTGAAAAGCCTCGCAAAATGTCCATGATTATTCAAAAAACCCAAACATTGATATGTATCATTAGCATTTACCCACTGAATGGGCTTTTGCAATGATACTTGATATTTCTTACAGTTTTCAGAAATGTGGCTAGTTACTGTGAATCTCTTTCCCTGGGTACTTCTGAATGTTTAGAACAAAAGTTCTTACAATATCTGGGCAGAGTTTTACAGGTTTCAATTTCATCTTCTCCCCCACACACCTGTTAATTGAATGGGTCTACATATTTCATCCTGAAAATGAGCTTGAAAATGGTGGTTGAAGCTGAATGACCGACAATATTGACATTAATTTGAATTTTAGTATAGCTTCTGTGATAAAGCATTCTGAAGATGGAACTGAATTTACTTTTGAACATCTGTGTTTTAAAACTGCTGTTGCAAAGTGACAGTAACGTCTTCAAACATCTGTTGTTTGACCAGAAGCAATAACTTGTTAAGTCCAGGAACATAAACTGTAAATATCTGTGTTACTTTTTTTTGTAGAAATAGCATTAATGCTATTCCTTCTGCTGCTCTGGACATGATGACAGAAACTCCTGGAAGTTAAGCAGCTGTGGGGGTGGGTATAGCTTCTTATTGTCTACATGTGTGCTGGCACACCTGCATTTGCTTGTGGACAAAGCTCATAACATCATCCTGGTTCTTGTGGTGCTTTGTTTAAATCAGAGCCCCTGTGTTGTGTTGTTCTTCCTCTGTGACAAGCAAACAGGAATGGCAGTGAAGTGGATGCACCATTACAGATCAGTCTAACCTGCTCTCTGTAGGACAGAAACCTTTGCAAGAGGTAGCAACTCAAAGTGAGATGTGTCAGTTGTTACTGTGATACCAAAATTTGCAAATGTTACAGGTTCAGCTGATACTTGCTAGAAATGTCATGAACTCTGAACAACTACATATGTTATTCCAGGCTACAGCTGCTGATGTGTAGATGTTGTAGTGTATTGGGAATGACAACACATTAAATACGCAGCTGTACATTATGCTTATGTACTCATATATATGCATTCAAATACACCTCTATCTTTTGTTTTAGCATAAGGAGGAAAGGACCAAATGTGGTGTAAAGAATTCTCACTAGAACGATAGTTTAGGAGAGTTGTCTGTTCTGTTATGCCATTCTTACAGAGTGGATCGATCATATATGTCCCTTTGTTCTTTTTCCAAGAGAGTTCTTGCCACTCCCTTTTTTCACCTGAAATTCAAAGTGTTTGTCTCTTTTCAAAAGCAAAACTTTTTTTAATTAAAAAAAAAAGTCAAAATTCATGTCACTGTCTTGCAGGATATACTGCCCTTTGTCATTAGTCCTTCCAGGGTAGTGGTTTTGGTAGGAGATTCACCCCTGTTGCTATGTCACTGAGTGACTTTTAGGCTTAGTCTGAGCTGCCATCTCTTAATTCTGATCCTTTCAACAGGGTTCTTTGTGTGGCAGCTTTATACTTGGGATGCTGTATTTGTGTAACATTGATTGGGTCTGTTTTCAAGAGTCTCAAGTTATGAAGTACCTCTAGTTTTTAGAAAAAGATGTACATGTATCCACATTCCTGGATTCTGTTTTGTTTTCTTGGCTGAAGACTTTATTTATGGGTTAATACTGCTTGTTGGGATTGACACCTGATTTAGGATAGGTGCAGGTTTTGAGACTGTTGCCTGGGACAAAGGTTAAAGTAGTTTGATCTATAAGTTTTGAAAAAAATAGCCTTGCCATATGTGAATGTTTTCAGACCTTTTATGCAGGGTGTGTTGTCATTTTTTCTGTGGCTTTTATTTTTCAGAGCAAAGCTTAATGATTTAATGATGCAGGCAGCCATATTGCTTGCATATAAAGTTGCTCACATTAGCAACTGTAAAAGAATTTTACAAACAATGACATTTTCATTGGTGTCATACCTGAGAAGTAGATGGTCATATTTTATCTGCAGACACAAATTTTGATGGCATAGGAACCTTAGGTGATATTAGTAAAAAAGTGATTTTTAGTTACAGTTTTTTGACTTGACATTATGTAGAACTGTGTATTTGGAAAAAGTTGTCCTTATATTTTTCTCTCCACTAGTAATGCTCTTTCACACCAAGATAGGTTTATAGACAGTTGTAATTTTTAGCAGTTATTCTTACAGTAATTATTCTGATCTGAAACATTTTAATCATTAGGCAAAAAAAAAAGTTTGAGAACTTCAAATTACTATTGCAGATGATGCTATTGTTTGCAATAAGCACAAGTGACTGCATGTTTAAGCTATTATTTTTGCATGCCCTCCTGGTTTGTATCTATAGTATCTAAATACAGTGATTTGTATTGCTTGGGCAGGCATTTGGATTGCTAAGAACAGGGAGAGAAAACAATTGATTGGGCTACAATGTCAATAACAATACCCAGTGACAGTGATAAAATGGCCCCGTTGTTCAGATCAATGACATACCCTACTAATTAAAAATAGGGTTCTGGTGAATGTAGATGATGTTTCCTAAGGTCCTGCTGTGTATTTAGGTATTTCTGGTATCTATTGGTTAAATACAGAGACTCACTCATCTTGTCATGGGTTGAAAAAGATCTTGTATTAGGATATGCATAGAGCTCTGTAAGGTGAGCAAGGGGGAATAAGGAGAAGGGTGCCTTTTTTCATGAAGGCTTCATTACACACATCTTCTCAATTTGCTTCTTCTCTATATTGTTCTGGTAAGGAAGTGTGATGTGAGAGAGAGAAGGCAAATAGCATTCAGAATATTTGATTTTTTTAGGTGCTTGGTTGTAGTTTTAGTATCTCTTAAGCAATTTTTTAAAAGCTACTGATGAAAGGGAGCTGCCTAGGTAATAACTTAGGGTTATGCTTTTAGACCTTTATCTCAACAGATGTAAGGGTTTTTCCCTTAGTTCTGCAATGTAGAAGATACCAGCTTGTTGGTTGGTTGGGAGGTTATGGGTTTTTTGATTGCTTTGTTTCTGTTTTTTGGTTGTTTGTTTTTGTTTGTTGTTGTTGTTTTTGGTCGTAGGTCAAAAATGCTGCCTTGTGGTTTTCCAGACTATCTCTCTGTATCATTTGGGGTCAGGGAGGCAATGGTTTATTTGGTCTTACTGCAGAGTTTGGTCTTACTCATCTCAGTGACACAGTCAGTAATAAACTTGGCTCCATACGGTAGAAGTACTTTTTCCTTCTGTCTTTTCTGTTGTCCAATGCATGTCCTATGTTGTGTTGTACTAGATTTTTAGAGATCCTGTGATATAAGGACACAAAAGCAAAATTATCTATTGAAACTGGATATAAACGTTCAGCTTTACAAATATTCAGCTTCCTTAAAAGTAGCCCAAGTGTATTTCCTTTTTTTCTTTTTTTTTTTTAAAAAAGTAATAACTGTGGTTGCTGCATAAAAATTTGCAATTATTTTGAATGAGTGTGTGTTTTTATTTTTAGGCCAGGACTTGCATTCAGAGGCTTCCCAAGTAACCCTGATTAGGGTTGTACCTGCATTGGAGGCACAGCTAAAGCTGAATAGGGAAAAATAGTGGCAAGCTCTCAACAATTCTAAAAACTTCTGAAATAGCTTTTCTGTGTTTTGTAGGAAGAGGTTAAAGGAAATTCTTTAAATTTTATGCACTTAGCTGTAGAAGATTTTTCCATTTTCAAATGGAAATCTAGGAACAGCATGATTGCTTTGCAGTTTAACAGAGTTATTGCTGTGTAAAACACAGAGGTGTTTGAAATGAGAGGAAAAACGTAACTTCTAATTTTTGGAAATACAGAGGAATATTTCAGGAAAATAAGTATTTGTAATTTGATTTTTCTCAAGTAACTCCTAGTGAAGCAGTTTGCTTTATGGATAAACTGGTTATTTGAATAAGAGGAGGAGTTACATGAAAATACATTGTATACTTATAAACATGGCTATGGATGAATGCGCCTGCCTTAATAAAATTTATACAGCTGCAGTTTCTTTGGAATTTTTTTCTTTGTTACAGGACACGATCTGAACAGTTTTGTCAGTGATACAGGCAGTCTACAGCAGTTGATGGTTTGGTGGTTTGTCCCTTAAGAAACAATTCTTGCTATTCATATAGATATGCCTATGTCACTTTCTTCATTTTTTTTCTCCTACTGCTTCTCTACAATTTGGCAAGTTAGTCCTTTACTCAGACTTGGAAAGTGTTCACATAGGTTAGAGGCAGAGCAGCATATGGTGAGATAGATTGTGCAGCTTACTCTGTTCTCTGCCCACGCCAGGAGGCAGAGGGAGTCCTGTGGCTGCCACAGCCACTCAGCCAAATGGGCAGCGCTGGGCAGGAGGGGACGTGGCCATAGGGGTGGGCAGCGGTAGTTCCACTGCCAGTAACTGGTCTTTCTCAGCTTCTCTACTCAGAACTTTTTCCACTGCTGCCTCTCTTTCATGCTACTGCATCCTGCAGCCATCTCCTGTGTCCAGTTCCTGTGTAGACTCATGACCATGCATTCCTTTTTGCTCCCCTCACTAGGTTTGAGAAATACTGCTTTAAGACAGCTTTGTTTTTCCTTCTTTAGAGTGATGGTCCATAGCAAAAGTGATAGGTGACAAAGAAACAGTGTTTATGCAATATCTGACACAGTGCTTATACTCCTACTTGGGTCTTTTAATCAGGCAGGTAAAAACCCCTCTTCATAGATGCTGTTTCTGCATTCATCAAGTGAGTAAAACCAGAGAAGCATGCAGTCACAATTGTTCTGTGCCTTGCACCTTCCTACTGCACCCTTGAACATTTCTCTTTTAGAGGAATGGAAAGCTGGCAGAAAATACAGAAATTGTTATGGATCAAAATGGGAAAGCAAATTAGATTTAAATAACTTTGAATGGTTTCCATTACTAGATGGTACCTATGGAACTCTGCAGCCACATCTACTCTGACAGACAGCCATCAGAGTGGAATGATACAGGTACATGTGACTTGAAGTATTCTCACAGCAGATATTTATATCAAAATTTCACTTAAAAGTATTATTGTACATGGCTTCCTTTCAGTTAAATCTGTTAGATTATATTTCTAATGGTAGTAAGATTTTGTTGAAAGTTGTTTAATACTAATGTTCCTTTTTTCCTTAGGAAACCATATTTTTGTCAAGATAGTTTTCTTCATACCTGATTTAGTAGCAGTCATGCTGAGAGTTTTGATGTCTTCACTCTGGCTTCTTTATTCATGTTGCTTTCAGTGCTTCCCTGTTTTAATACAAGTTTCTAGGATTATACTTAATTGATTTGTCACTCAAGGAAAATCAGCACTTCAAGCAATTAAGTGCAGAAAAAATACTAGGTAACAAAGACACAAAGATTTTTGTTCTCATCCTAGTTATGAAAAATCCATTATTCATTATCTTACTGTTTTTAAATACTGAAGTACAATTTTCCAACACAATAGCAAAATTGCTTTTGAAACAGAATAAATTGCTTGCCAGTTCAGAGGCTCTGTTTTGAAGTCAGGATTACCAAACATGATGGTGCTTATGCTCATTATCTTCACTACTTGGTGAAGCTCCATACTTAAAAGTGCAAACCTAGATACCGATTGTGGGAAAAACACCTTGGTTTTAATATAATGGCAAACAAACCATAAAGAAGTTATGATTAGAATATCAATGTATTCTGCAAATATTACCACATTTACAAAATAAATTTAAATATTAAGAGTGTCTGTGAATGTTTCTCCATCAAGTCTCTCTTCCGTCATTCTCTTGCTTTAGTGTGTTCCTTCAAGAGAGATTTAACCCGTTTTTACTGTGTTACCTTTGTATAGAAAATACAGTATTTTTCAAATCAGACACTTCTTAACTTTGTATGGAAGTAAGAGGGATGTGTTACTTTGTGGTATTTTGTATACTCCAGTACAGTTAGCAGAGTGGGATTTCACTGGATGGTGTTACAAACGCACCATTAATTGGATGTCCAAGAACAAAATACCATGAAACATAAAGCTCTGCATTAAAACTGTAAAAGTATAATTTGCAGGTTTAATTAGGAAATACTATAAAAGTATTGAACAGGAGTCTGTTTAAACACAAGCCTGTCTTACTGGAAGTCTTAGAATAAACTAATATCTTGAGTTTTTTCTAAGCAGTGCATCATTTGAAACAGATGAAGATTTCTTGTCACAAGGTCTAATGTACTTAAGCTGCCAATACTCAGTTGACTTGTACCTGGGGATGGGAGGTATTTGTTTATTATTATTCCTAATATTTTCTAATCTGGTGTGAACATGTTGTTCACATCCCTTGATGGTGTTCCATACCAAGGGATTCCAAGGGGTTGCAGGAATCAGGGCATCACCTGCCGAAGAAAAGAGAGAGTGTCTAGCAAATTACTTTTTAGACAATAGTGGGTTTGGGGCTTTTTGTTCCCCTCTCTTACTAGAGCTTCCTTCTTAACTGTGTTGATACCAATTTATTATGTAGCCAGTGTGTGGTGTATCTTTTCAATAGAAATCTAACTATTACAATTCAATCTCTTTCTTCACTCCTTTCCTTTCCTGGTGTCCAAAGAGCTTAATAACTGCTTTAATATATATTCCTGTATATAATAGGGCTTAACACAGAAAATTTAGGGAGAAAGGAAATGGCTTCAGATTTTTGCATTAAATATATACTGAGTTGAAAAAATGCAAACCCAGTGATGGTGCCTTTTCATGCTTACCTCTGGTGTTTGTAATATGACTTTCTTTTTTAAATATTGGGTTTGTCGCTCAAGGCTTTGCACTGAATACTGTTCAGGGTGCTGTTTTATGTCAGCAGAACTCCCTTCTACTCAAGGAGGACCACCTAAAGCTTGTTGCCCAGGATCATGTCCAGACAGGTTTTAAACATCTCAAAGGATGGAGATGCCACAATCTCCCTGGACAGCCCTTGCTAGTGCTCAGTCATCCTTATGTTAAAAAGTTTTTCCTGATGTTCAGATGTCACCTTCTGTATTTCTGTTTGTGCCTGTTGCCTCTGGTCCTGTGACTGGGCAGCACTGAAGACAGCCTGGCTCAGTTATCTTTGCAACCTCTCTTCAGGTGTTCATAGATATTAATAAGATCCTATGCCTATGGCTTGTCTTCTCCAGGCTCTTCAGTCCCAGCGCTCTCATCCTTTTGTTGTAGGAGAGATGCTTTGGCCCCTTCCATCATCGTCGTGGCCCTACATTGGACTTTGTCCAGCATGTCTATGTCTTTCCTGCACTGAGGAGCCCAGCACTGGACACAGTGCTCCAGGTGTGGCCTCACCAGTGCTGAGCAGGGGGGCAGGATCTCATCCCTTGCTGTGCTGGCAACACTTTGCCTGATGCAGCCCAGGATACCAGAGCCTTTCTTTGCAGCATGGGCACAGCGCTGGCTCATGGCAAACTCGGTGTTCACCAGGACCCCCAGGTTCTTTGCTGCCAGGCGCCTTCCCTGGAGTGGCCCCCAGCATAGAGTGGTGAGTGAGGCTGTTCAGCTGCAGAACTTTGCAATTTTTCTTGCTGAGCTTCCTGAGGTTCCCATCAGCCTGTTTCTCTGGTCTGTCCAGTTTGTGCCGGATAGCAACACACTCATCTGGCCTACTGTCACTCCTTCCAGTTTTGTGTCATCTGCAAACTTGCTGAGAGTGCATTTTGCTGCATCTTCCACATCATCAACTAAGATGTTAAACAGGACTGGACCCAGTATGGGTCTCTTCCAACTAGACCTTGTGCCACTGACCACCACTGTCTGGACTTGGCCATTATGACGGAATTCAATCCCCCTCACTCTCTGCTCATCCAGCTTCTACAGCAGTGGCTTTGCTATGAGAATTTTATAGGAGACAGTGTCTAAGACCTTACTGAAGTCCAAGCAGACACTATTCATGCTTCTTTCATCTAGCAGGTCAGTTATTTCATCTTACAAATTTATCAGGCTGGTGAAATATGACTTGCCCTTGGTGAAGCCACGCTGACTATTCTTGATGATTTTCTTGGCCTCTTTTGGAAAAGGTTTACAAGGATGACATGCTGTATCACCTTCAGGGATCATGGTGAGACTGGAAGGTCTGGGCAGGTTCCCTGGGTCCTCCTTTTTGCTCTTCTTGAAAATAGGAGTGGAATTTGCTTTGCTGCAATCTTTAGTCACTTCTCCCAGTTGCCATGGTTAGTCAAAGATTATTGAAAGTGACCTTGCAATGACATCTGACAGGTTCCTCAGCACTTGCTGATGCAGTTTGCTAAGTGTTCTCTGACTCTCATCTTCCTTGCTTTAGGTTTTCATCCTGCTCTCTGAGACCTGGGATTCCTGAAAGCCTGTCTTGCTAGTCAAGACTGAAGCAAAGAAGGCATCCAGTACCTCAGCCTTTTCCATGTCCTGTGTAGCTATATCTTCTGTCTCATTGAGCAAGGAGCCCACATTTTCCCTAGTCTTTCTTTCCTCACCTATGTACTTCTAAACCTCCTGTCTTTGACATCTCTGGCTGGATTAAATTACATTTGGCTATAGCTTTCCTAACTTTCTCCCTTGGAAGCTTGGACAATGTTTTGGTATTTCTCCCAGGTTGCCTGTCTTTGTTTCTACCCTCTGTGCACTTAATTTTGGTGTCTGCATTTGGACAGCTCCTTGTTTGTCCAGTCAGGGTCTCCTGACGTTTTTCCCATTGGGATGGGAATCTCTTGAGCTTGGAGTTGCCGATCCTTGAATACTCAACAGCTTTTTTGGGTCTGTCTTCCCTCCAAGGCCTTATTCCATGGGACTCCTTCAAGCAGTTCTTGAAAGGGCAAATCTGTTCTGAATTCCAGGGTTGTGAGCTTGCTTGCCACCTTCCTCCCTGCTCTCAGGGTCTTGAACTCTACCATCTCATGGTTACTGCAGTCAAGGCTGTGTTGACCTTCACATCCCTGGTGAGTCCCTCCTTGCTTGGTGAGTATGAAGTTCAGCAGAGCATCTCTCCTCATCAGCCACTTCTGAGTAGTTAGAGGAGGAAGTTGTTGTCAGAGTGCTGCAGGACCCTCCAGGATTGCCCATGTCCTTTCACATTGTTCCTCCAGCAGGTACCAGGGTGGTGGAAGTTCCCTATGAAGACCTGGGCCTGAGAACATGAAGCTTCTCCTCGCTGTAAAGGGCCTCACCTGCACATTCTTCCTGTTCAGGTGCTCTCTCACAGATACCTACTAAAAAGTTGCCTTTACCTGTCCTCTTCTTTGCTCTCAGTTGCCTTCTCATCCATCCCTAGGCAGAGCTCCGTGCAATCCAGCTGCTTGCTCACATAAAGGGAATGATTTTCTGGTTTTTTAATTACTACTGTTTTTATATAGGCTGGTTTTAGGTTTCTGTGGAGAAAGTGGGACAATCCTCGTATTCACCTTGTGAGAGATGTCTTTATACATCTTCAGCTTCATAAAAATTAAACTTACTAATTTTGAGTAACAGTGCATCTTCTTTCAATCATCTTCCAAAGGACTAAAAGTATGAAATGAGCAAGTTAGTCAATTTACATGCACTTAGGGGGATTTTCTTACTGAATATTCCAGTGTTTTGTCTTAGCTTAAAAAGTGTTCCAGAAATGTAAAATTAGAGTGGATAATAGTTTCCGGAAAGGACCATTGTTAGCTTGATGTAGTTTCCATGGGTCCCACAGGCAAATCTTTTGACTCACTGGATGTTTTTGTGTAGAATTATAAAAGTAGCTGTAATGGTTTCATAATTAAAACTAAGATACTGATGAGTTGTGTAAAAAATGAGGCTCAAAGGCCTGCACACACAAGAATAGACATGAGGAAAGCAGGTTGAAGAAGCTCAGTAGAAATATGAGTACTTTCATGAAAACTCAGTCACTTGTGTTTCCTGTAAGATTTGTGAAATAAATTCTGTTTAACAAAATCTTACAAAGAATCCTTTGCAAAGTAGGAAGTTGAAACTTTGTATGCACAGATTATATTAGAAACAAGAATTTCTCTGGAATGATTTATACTGTGATTGGCAATGATTGATTGCAGGCCTTTTTGCTGCATTACACAATTTTAACTAAAATCAGAATATCTTGTTAATGTGTTAACAATATTTTCTTAGGTGAAAATATCTCCCTAATGGAATTCCATGTGGCAAAAATTAACTTTTTACTTTAGGAGATTCCCAGTAATAAAAAGTGATGGATTGGCTATTTATTTAGTGCTTTTATTTCATTTTGCCAGGTACCAAGTGGAAGATGAGTCCTCTCATTTGGACGAAATGCCACTAATGATGTCAGAAGAAGGCTTTGAAAATGATGAGAGTGATTACCATACTCTACCAAGAGCCAGAATTTCTCAGAGAAGAAGAGGCTTAGAATGGTTTATCTGTGGCGGCTGGAAGTTCCTTTGCACTAGGTTTGTTACATGCCAGTATTTTAATTAAAGTATTTAACAAATTAAATAGTACATTTGTATTATGTGATATGTGCAGAGTACAGAACACAGAATAATTTGCTTGTCATGAATATTTTGATTTATTTGCCTGCATTTTCCCTTCTAGGACATTGCCAGCTGTTAAAACAGCTCTGAAGAGCTGATGCTGTGTGCTTCTCCTGTCTGCCTTGCTGACTTGCAAGAAAGAGAGGCTTTTAGAAGAGATCATGTACTAAACTTGTATTAATCTGATATTAATCCATAATTTGGCATGTAAGACTGGTTCTCACTTCTACTCAAAACCACATCAGGGTAGAGGGATTAAATCTTTTACTTTTGAGAACATTAGTGTCTTAAGTTGACAATATATATAAACTGTATTGATGTTGCTGAAAGGAAAACCCAAATTCATTAACTAATGATTAGTTAACCCTTCAACTTTAATGGCTTTAACAGTTAAACTGTAAACGTAACTGGTGGTCTCAGAGCAAATTACAACTGGAATTAGCTCTTGTGATTTGGTTCTGATTTAGAAACTTTCTGTGCCAAACTCTGCTGTATACAGTTGCTTTGGAATAGTACTTTTCTAGTGAATTGTTAGCAAAACTTTTAGATACAGAAATTGCTATTAGGATGATTAAGAATCTTCTTTTTTCTTTAATCTTGAGTCATAAAATCTGAGAATCAGTCAAGTGAAGTGAGTGAAACATTTTCAATTAATTTAAATGATTAATGCCTTCTTTGGCAGATGATTTTAGAATTGATTTAGGTAGAAGTCTTCTCAGGTGGTTTTCATGGCACTTTAAGAGGCCCGATACTGTTGTTTTACCTAAGCAAAGCTGTGTTTGTACACCTTCAGTTTTATGAAATAATTGTTACACAGCTTTAAAAAATATAATCTGTAGTGATTTCTGGTTTATATGATAATTTAACAAAAAGTCATGGATTATTAATTTTGTTATAGCGAGTAAGTGTTTGGGAGGAAGGAACAAAGGTAGCAAAGTTTACAGAAGTAGTATTTGTATATGTAGATGGGTTTTGGAAGCCGTGTTTCTGTTAAAGAACTACATTGTAGTTGTTAGAAAACCATTTTTAAGTATTGAAAGAAGTTGTTAATCTTTTGGACGTGTCTTAAAATTGAGATACCTTTCAAACAGTATACTTAATGTGAGTTCAGTTCTTCAAGTGTTAGTGATTATTAATTACTGTGATTACATTCCTGTAGTTCCATGAAAACAGGTGGATCAGTAAAGACTGCACCCTGATGGTTGCCCTGACAGCGAATTTACAGTGTTTGGATAGAGACAGACAATTGCAAGATAAGTTTATGTTGGAACTAATTAACAAGTGTAAGAGAATGTCACAAGAAACTGTTATTGGTGCTGAGGATTGGAAAATTTCATGTTCCTGGCTTTCTTTTTAAAATTGATAGGTACGTCTCAGCTTTCAGTGGAGCACTAACCTAGAAACTTTCAAACTTATTGTTTAAATTACTTGAGCCATAGTTGTGATGGATTTTTGAGAATGTAAGAGAAAGGAAATTGCATTATGTATTTTTTTTTGCTACATCCTATACATATTTTACTGCTAATATAGGTGTATAAAAAAAAAGCCTTTGCTATGAAAGAGACCTTAGGAGGAGTATGACTTCTGCTTTGCTGATTTTTCTTAACTGAATTTGGACAAAAAAGGAGTCCATTCAGTCTTGTATTTATACCTACAGGCATTTTAATTACATTAGTGTTTTCTACAAGAGAACATCATAGCCCGTAATTTTCATTTTTCATGGAAGAAATAATAAAAATATTATCCTAGAAGAAGCTTGAAATTTCACTGGGATATTAGCAGACAGAGGATACTCGCACAGGAAGGCTGCAGATGCCTGCTTAGATGAGGTAGGGAAAATTATCTGGAAGGAAGGTGAATCCCATGGTATCTTGTCTACTGGTCGCCTCAGCTGGCTAAGAACATCATCTTGGGTGAGCGTTCCTGTGTGAGTACATAAATACCTGTCGTGGTAATAGGGGGGTTTCATCTGAGCTGAGAGCACCATTGAGGCTTTGTTATGGATAAAAGTCAGGGATGTGCAGTCAGATTAAGTTTTTCTTTTTGATGGTTTCTCGTTGTAATAGAACTTCATGAATTTTTGCTGGGGCCCACACAATAGTTGAGTTTTCGAAATGCCTATTTGCAGTTGCTAAAGTTACCTAGGATCATGCAAAAAATAATGCAGCAAATTTGGAGGCTACTGTATTGTCATACATGCAGTTATTACTTACACTGTGTAGTAGAATTAGTTACAGTGTTTTTATGGGGTGTAAAGTATCGGTTTGGGATGCAGTTGTGTGTTGATGCTTTTACTTGAAATGGAGAGGAACATGTAAGCAAACAATTTGCATGTGTGTTGGTGTATACATGTTATATGAACAACTGAAATGTGTTTCCAGAAAACAAACAGTGGTCTTCTAAGTGTAATGGAAGACTAAAACAGTCTGAAACCTGTCCAGTTAAACAGAAGTTAAAATTTCACCGTTTTTATGGAAATCAGTATCTCATACCTGTGTCTGGGTGAGGCTGAAATCTCAGCTTCAACATCTAGAATTTCTTTTTGTGCTTTAAATGAAATTGTAAAATTTTCCAAGCTGTGACAGAAAGATGAACACAATAAAAGACTCGGCATTTGTCTGGAGCTGAGCTCAGGGGCCCCTGATTTCTTTTGGGTTCTCAGTGAAAGTCCCGTGTTTGTGTTCCAAATCACTTTACTTGTTGCAAACAAACACAAACCCCCAAACCCAGTAGGGGTTTTTGTCTGTCTTGCATTGTTGGGATTAATCTCATTTTTGTGAGAGGAAGTTTTCCATCTCTTACTTCACAGCTTTAGAATTTTATTTTTCACAGATTTTTGTTGCTGCATGACAAACTTATTTTTAGTTGAAAAAGTTTCACGCATTTTGCAGGAGCAAATATGGAAGGTTTGACAAAGTTCACTGTACTTTACTTGCAAAAATGATTTTGTAAAATTCCTTTATCCAGGTTTTAACTTCTGTTTAGACAATAGGCTTGTTGAGCAGAACTGAATGGTGTGAACTTTATTTGCAAATCTGCAGCTCTTTAAGACGTTTTTACATTTGCAAGAAAAAAATAATAATTAAATCAAATGTTGTCTTTGATTTTGAACAAACTGAAGACTTAATTCAACCAATATAACTTTTAACTTCACAAACTACTTATTTCTTGCTTTCATAGCATAGTTAAAAGAAAACTTTGTGATATAGCAGCTGTTTTGTGGTTGTAATCATTTCCCCTTTAACTTACAAATTCTCTTCAAGCTTGTGAAATTATAATGCACATAGATCAATACTCTGGAGTTCTTTGGGCTGGATTGATTTCTTTCTCATGAGATTTACATTCCACTTGTTATCAAAAAACACTTTGTCCCTATGAAAATGGTGCCATTGAATGGCATTTCCATATGAAGTGAAGGGGATATCAAATGCTCGGATTAATTTGGGCTCTAAGATGGCCTGTACGCTTTCAATTAATCTGCAACGCATTTGTTATGCAGAAGCATGGGAAAATGCTGATCTTTTAAGAATGACATGACCACTGTGTTGCTTTTGGCCTGATTACTGAAGCTACCTGTTGAGTACAATAATTACAGTATGTTTTCTTTGCAGAACTAGTTTCTGCTACTTAAAACCTAATAAAGAAAAGCTGACCCTTGCAGACAATATAGAGCTTTTATATTATCTTTCCATTCTGATGAAAATGCCGTTTTGTGAAAGATACTGGCAGTTAAGCTTGTAGGATAAAAGTAATGGAAAGAGAAAATAAAAAAAGCCTTTATTATTAGAGCTGCAGAGTCAGTTGAGACTTTTACTTTAGCTTTTGACTTGGAGAGATACGCTCTATTAATGAAAAAGTTAAGGGTTCTTATTTAACAATTACTCCAGGTTTTGGGTTGTTGGTGGGGATTTTTTTGTTTTGGTGGGGTTTTTTTTTCTTTTTTTTTTTAATTTTACCATGGCATTGGTTACTAGTATGAAGACTGTGGTTATTGTTCCTTCACATTAGAAAAAAAAACACATTAGGAAGCAGGTTAGTAAAAAGTCATTTAATAGATGTACCTTAAAGTTATTTTATAAATTACTTTATTTTTCATATATGCAGCTGATATAGACAACACAGCTTATAACTAGCTTAAGGAAAGGACTTTCTGTGCATGTGTTGAATTTTTTAGGCAAAGGCACTTGAGATACAAACTTAAATCAGTAAACAAGGGTGTGCTTTATATTTTTTTTATTACTGAATCCATAGCATACAATGTGGTTTTATATAAAGGAGTTCATAAAAATCTGAAGTATGTCTTGATCATGCTACATCTTATGTTTTCAGGATATTTGAAGCTCAGAGAATGCTACTCTCGTTTAGCATACAAATTTACTGGGCACGACAAGCCCATGAAAGGGTCCATACCCTTGCACAAAAATATTTTCTGTATTGGGGAATGCTAATTTGAGAACAGATTAGGTGTGTGTTGGATGTTGATAATCTGAGTTACAAAAATATTGGGTAGACTTCACCGGTGTTAAAAATTTGAATTAATAGAAATTGATCAGGTTTTTCTGAGGCCAGCATGTCCACCTCTTATTCTTCCTGTGATATAGCAGTAAATGCTGCTCAGACTGTAAATAGCAAAACTATAGTAAAGCTCATCTGAACCATGACAATACTGATTTGGGCACAACCTGTAATATTTTCATCATCTACAACTTTCTTGCATCTGAGAACTTGAGTATTGTTAGCTCTGTGTCAGTCAAATCCCTTTTATCAAAGATATCACAGTTGTTTCCCAGTCGGACATCACTCTTGTGTCTGTACTTTTTGGCATTTCTAAACTAATGGTCTTTATGGTGTCTGTTGATCTGTAGCAAAAAATGTCAAGGAGAGGAGACACCATGGTAAGCAAGGCAGTATAATGATCTTGCTTTTGCTAAATGTTTAATTTTAGCAATAGAAAAGTCCTCAGTGTCTGAGGAAATGATTGTACAGAAGAGACTGTGCCTAATCAAATATTCAGTCTGTTTACAGTTAAAATTCCAAAACTGATTTAAACAATGCATGGTTTCAAAGATTGTCAGGGAATTTCTGTCTACCAGATTGTAGACAGAGCTGTCATGCTTGCTTATTTTCCCCAGGAAAAAATTCCTTCCCCTGGGGAAAAATTACTTTCCTTGGAACTTTTTAGCTACAGATCCCTCTTTACACTTCTTACTGGATAGCTGAGCTGTCTCTTCTGTGGCCCCACATCCCTGTCCTGGAAACTGACAAATTTAAAACTTTAATGCCATGAGCAGTAAAAATCCAGGTTGGCACTGAGTGGAATCATTCTGCCTTCTGCAGCAAACACATAACCTGCATGTTTTCAACTATTTTTGCTGGTTTTTAGATTTTTAAAGATCAGGGATGGATATAGCTGAAAATAGTCCCCTTTTATTCTGCATTTGTTTACAACTGCATCCATTTGCAGGCCTGGTTTTCCCATGTAGTTGCATGAGTATTTGTGCCAGCACAAGGGAAGGAGCAAGAATCTATACCTTTGTATGGGGGAAATACTGGCCATTTTAGCAGCATCAGGCTATGTTTACAGCCATTAAACTGATTGTGGAACCATGACATAGAAAGACTGCTGTTTATTTTGCTTTAAAGACAAATTTAAGTAAAGATTTTTCTGATTTATATGTTACTAAGTAACAGGGCTGAGTTTTGAAGATTGAATTAACACTGTTACAATTTTTGTGATAGAATCATTCTTTGTCGCTATTTTCAAGTAATTGGGAAAAGTTGATGAATGGACTCCTATTTGTAGCCAAAATAAAATGCATATTTATATAGAATGAAACCAAATTAATCTCTATCCTATAGTGAGAGGTTCAGGGACAAAATCATAAGAATCTAGCACTTAAAACTGAAATATTTTAAAGGTCAGCTTGTGAGTGTTGATGTAGTGGCATTTCCATAAAAAAGTTATTGTTGCTTTGAATGATTTTACTGTTGCATAACTTCTAATTTTCTTTTAAAATAATCAACAATTTCAAATTCCAATCTTTGGCAAAATTAATTTGTAACAGGCATGGGATAATGTAGACTACAGACAAGAACACTTTAATTGGGATTGTGGCGATATAAGTTAGCTATCAGCCTTCCTTCCCTGTGATACTTGTATGTTCCATGATTCTGTAATTGTGAATAAACAGACTAGGAAAGGACCTTAAGAGGTTTCCAGTCAATTCCTTGCCTGCACAGGATGAATTATATCTATCACTGATGTCTGATCTAACCACATCTTAGAGACCTGCAGCAATTCCAGCCTCCCTGTTTCCTCCACCCCTGTCATTAAAAGAGTTTACTCAATATCTGTCCATGTTGTGCCCACCCTGCTTATTGATTTGCCACAGTTGAAGGTCTGTCATTACTTAATAATGGTGGACCTAGAGAATAATTGCCCCTTTCCTCTTTGCAGCTGGTTCTTACATACTTGAAACCAGTATGAAACAAGCTCAGCCTTCTGTGAACAGTTCTGTTTCTTTTGGTGTATCTAGTAGTCAGCCTGCCCTGCTTTCTAGACCTGTAGTTGTTTTCTTGCTCTTGTGTGTGGTCTCTGTTTTCCCAGTAGGCCTGTTTGTTGAAGTTTGGTATTCAGAATGGTACTGTAAGCCAAGCGAGATCATGCTAGCACTAGACTGAGAGAAAGGAATACATTCATGACTTGCTAGAAGCATGCCTGTCCACACTGAACAGATACATGCCTCTTTTTTGCACATGTATAGCATTCTCATGCAGTAACTGAGTCCTTCTCTTTTGAGCTGCCACCTACTATTTTGTGTTCTTGTACTTGTGTAGTTGATTGTTTCTCTGTAAACTGTGCTGCACTTGTGCCTGTGTAACTGCATGCTGTCTTCCAGGTAGACTTTCTGATCTGTCAAGACAGCATTGAATTTTGATCTCCTCTTTGCATGTACCCCTCTCTCTTCTAGTTTTTTTGTTTGAAAAATTAAATACTCAGTCAATTACCCAGTAAGTTCTAAATAAGCTTTGCAGACCTGCACTAAACTTTGCTTTTATATAAGCTACTCAGCAATTACAGTTTTTCCAACTGCATCGGTTCCAAGAATATGTTCCTTTACTTTTCTTATGATAAATTGAGAGTTAAATTTTATTAGAGACATAGAATCATAGAATGATGTGGGCTGAAAGAGACCTTTAAAGATCATCTAGTCCAGCCTCCTGAGCCATGGGCAGGGACATCTTTCACTGGGTCAGGATGCTTGAAGCCCCAGGAGTCAACAGAGGACATATGCTCAAAAGCAGTAGTGTATCTTGTTCTTCTCAGAGTGAAATTAGTTCCATTTTAGAGATTGGTCTTGATATGTCAACTGTTAGTTGTGACTTCTGTTTTCTTACAGGTGTGTACAAATACATATGAATAGGTTCACTATACAGAATTAATCCAGGAAACAGTGCTGAGGTGATTGGATTGTAAATATCCCTCTTGTTCTCAGCAGAATTCTTCCTGTTGGTTTGAATAAAATTTGTAAGAGTTTCCTAATGCTGGTTTCCTTTTGGTGCATCAAAAATACTGCCGTTATATTCGAAAACCTCACTAGGAATTGTTTGTTCTTTCAACTTCATCAACTGATGTAGCTGAAATGTTCTATGTGAAATCAGCTCCGTCTGTTCTTCCGCTGCAGTAGGTACTCACGGAAGGCCTGTCTGCTCAGTGTTCCTGATGCACTTGCCTAAAACAGCCTCCCAGCATGATTGAGGGCACCTCCTCACTGTATAAACAAATAAATACAGATAAATTCTCCTTTAACATATGGGACTGTAAAGCAAATACATTCAGTGTATAGCAAGCTGGCTTTTCTTTGCAAATGGTCTCTGGATAGTCTTTCTGCCTCTGTGGATAGGCCTAGCAAGTCTTGAGCTGGTTATATAATGTGAGCTGAGTGGCATCCGTGTTTGTTCCTTGTTTTACAGCTGTTGGTAAATAGTCTGTGGGCCTCAGAGGCGTCATTCCCTTTGCCAGCCTTTTATTCCTCCTAGTTGTGATGTCATCCCATCACTCCAGTGTCCTTGTCCAAAATGCAGTGGTTTAAAGGTTGTTGTGAGCTCTTCTCTACATCACTGCTCTTAGTTTAAACTTCTTCAGGAGATTTGTAAGCTGGTTAGGCAAGGATGCTGTTCCCTTCTTCTGTGAAGTGAGCTGCACCCATTGCAGATCATTCTGCAATCTGCATTTACATAGTGGGTTTGTTTTGGTGGGTTGGGGGTTTTGTTTGTTTGGTGGGTTTTTTTATGTTGTTTTTGTTTGTTTATTTGGGGGTTTGTTTGGTTTTTTAAATATTTGACATTGAAATATTAATATGGAGGAAATTGAAGATTTGCAAGTTATGTGGTAATTGTATATAAATCTGCTGAAATTTTTTAAACTGTATTGAACAGAAGCCTTATTTCCTCTTCAATCATAAACATAATCTGAGTGTCAGTAATACAAGACATAGAGTTTAGCCAAAGGACTCTAAGGTATGATGCAGTCTTATTAACTAAAATTTTTTTAATCTTTGTCAGGGTAAGGTGTAGTGAAACTTGTCATTATTGCATTAGGATTTTCTGTAAAGAACGCACAAGTGTTTATATACATGTATGTCTGAATGAGTTGAGTACTGTGTAATTGCCCTAAATATTAGAAGTTAACATCACACTTGCCTGTTTAGATGTGGCAAGCATTTGTAAGCCTGTTTTTCATACATATTTGCCTTTAGGGGTTCCAGGTTTGGAAATTGTGGTGTCATATAGCACATTTTTAGTTTTAAAATAAACAATTGTCTTTCTTTTCAGTTGTTCTGATTGGCTCATAAACATTTGTCGAAGAAAGAAAGACCTGAAGGCTCGCACAGTGTGGCTTGGGTGTCCTGAAAAGTGTGAAGAAAAATACCCCAAAAATGCCATAAAAAATCAAAAGTACAACATCTTTACCTTTATACCTGGGGTAAGGCTATTAAATATTGTCTGGTGTTAGGCTGACTGTATGTTCTGTAGTATTTTTTTACTATTCTGAAAAAAGATAATTTTATTTGCTCAGATTCTTCTTTTTCATATTTATGTCAGTGTGTTCAATGAAAATTGACAGTTGAGATCAAGGTTGCATTTTTATTAATTTTTTTTGTTTTCAAAGGGATATTTACTAAATTGCAGTCTGTATGATTGAGTGGTTGGAATTCAGTGAAGCGTTTGAAATTTGTGATGGTTTTCTTTGCACTTTTCTATTCACCATTAGAAATTTGTAATCATTTTTTTAAAAAGAAACATTTATACATGTAAAGGACTGACTTCAACTGAGATGTAAATAGTTGGAAATTACAATTTAGTATATTTTCTCATACTTCTTGCCATTGGAAGTATAATAAATAATGAATCCTGAAATGGGCATCTCCTTAAAGGACAAAATCAACTGTCTTCAGTTTATAACACAAGTAGGACTAGTTTAGTACTTTTCAGAGTTGAATTTATTATTTCAGGTTTTTTGCAGGTCTTTTTGATTTTGAATGCAATTATTCAGGAAATACTTTTGTTGTGGACTGGAAAGGGGTTTTTGTCACTTTTTTCCGAAGAAGCCATGCTGCACCTTAATTTCCATTTTTTGCTTATAGCATACACTGTGTATATGATGACAGAAGAGACATTACACTTCTGTCTAGTTCATACTTTAAAAAAAAAGTTATAATGAAATTTAGCAACAGAGAAACAACTTTTGAAACTTCAGTAGTTAAAACCTAAAAACATATCCTACTGTGATATTATAAATTTTACTATTACACTTTTAGTCATATTTTTACTAATACCATCCAAGACTCCTATGTCCCATTGCAAAATCTGAATGTCTTATACATTTGAATACAAACATGCTTTGTCTTCAGTTTTTTATTTAAGTGATCATGCTGGTTTATAAGAGTATTGATTCTATTCTTCTGGCTTCTTTGGTCCAATGACTGGCAGGTGTTTTCCAATGCATTTCCTTATTAAAACGAAAAAAAAATTAATGGTCTTGTAATTAAGACTGATCTCCTGTCAGAGAAATAAAATGTCACTTAGCACATGTGGATAAAATATTCTCATTGTTATTGGACAAAGTAAATGTTTTCTTCCAAAGTTTAAATTATTAAATACACTGAAATTGGTTAAGCCACATATGCTTTCCTAAAGGTCACAAAATTCATTAAGCATATAGTAAGCCATTGATTATTGTGACTAGAAATCTGCAGTGTAGATTACAAATCCTGAACCAGATTCATGTTTCCTATAGGGATCAGTCATAGTTTGCAATTCCCTGTTGTGAGAGAGAATGTTTGTTCTTTTCTCATCTTTTAAAAATCTTGGTTTTACCCTATAGGCCAAATCAGATTTTTAAGGTGGTGCTAGTATTTGAAAACTCAGTAGAGTAACTTCAAAATGAAGTAACATCCTACATGTGAAGCCCAATAGTTGGTGAAAATGAAATGTTTTCAAATTTTAATTTTAGACATAAATTAAGACTTTTCATTGATTAGGATACTGTGTAGCTGTCTTTTTTATGCTGCTTTACTAGAAGTAATTTGTAGGGAACATAATTGTATTGGTTCCAAACCCATAAATACAACTAAGTCATAAATATTGACTCCAGTGGTCTACTCTGGTTGAAATTCTCATCATGTGAAATTTTGTGTTCTCGTGTATGTTTTTTTAACACTGAAGCTGGCAATGGGTAATATTCAATGATTTCGTAGCCATTACAAACTTAGAATAATGCTTAGATTAACAGAATTTTACTTGCTGGCTAAAAGAGCTGTAACATTTCCAAAATATTATCTAATTTCTGAACATTTTTATAAAATGCTTGCTACTTTTGCCTTTATACCAGTCTGTTCAATTTCTATTTGCTCTTTCATACACATCTTGATACAGCTGCTTGGGAATTTTGCATGCGTTTACACAAAAAATGTTTTCTGTGATGGCAGGTTTTGAAGATGCCTCTCCTGAACTTCAAGGCAGTAGTCTTATAAGTTTTATGTAGCTAGAGACTTTTCGATTTACTTAACTGGACTGAAGTGCTTAGCTTTGTATTGAATGAACTGTCAGTGGTCTGCCAGAATTGAAAAGATTTGTAGGAAGGTGCTTTTTAACTTCCACCTTCTCTTGCAAGATCTGCACCTCCCAAAGTACCCTGTGGATGTCTTTGACCTGGTGTATCAAGTTTTTGTGCACAGTTAAACATTCTGCTAGAAATGAGTGTATGAACTTCATCAGTATCAACATAAGGTACAGGTTCAGCCTGAATTAGTTTAGTTGTGGAAGAAGACTCTGACCTTCCCTACAATTTCATATTTTACATGTTTACCTTTACAGTTTTATTGTTAAGTTGTGAAATAGCATTCCATGCTATTAAAGAAAATCTTATGATTGGAGGCTGTTTAGCTGAACTGGCAATTTGAGGTTCCACTGCTTTGTTGTGCCTGCCAGAAAGACACTTTAAAATGAACTTTCCTGAATATTTTTTCCTAGTGCGTAGGTTTTTACATAATTGAGTAATAATGCTGGACTGGTAAGAGCAATAAATATGAGTCAAATGACTTTGATTTTTATGCAGAAGTCGTTGTAATATTAACTGAATTGTAAGATTAAAAGATGGAGGCAGTCTTTAAATGTGTCTTTTTGATCTATTTTGAATGTTTTATCTTTGAAATAATTGGTTATTCATTTTCTCAAGTGTCAGTGTTCCAAGTTCAGTAACCACTTCTCTTAATGCTGCTGGAGGTTACCCTGGCTTACCAAAGAAATATGTGAAGTCTTTGAAGATTCAAAATTCTATAAAATGAATAATGTTCTTAGCATTCTAATTACGAACAAAGCAGTCTTGAGAACATGCGCCTGCTGAAGTGGAGCTTTTAATTACCAAAGGAATCTCTGCATCTGTCATTGCTTTGGAATATGGGACAATGTATTCTGTGATAAGTTTACTGTGGCTTCACTTTTAAGTTGTATAATTAGCTCAGATTTAGACCAAACCTTTGGTTTATTAATAAATGTATCTTAGTACCAGTATTTAAGTTATTAAATTATTGCACAGTGATCTTGATACATAGTCCGGTTTTCAAAATACTTAAAATTTACCAAATTGCTATTTCAGAGTGAAAAGAGACAATAATATCAAAGGATTTTTCCCAGCAAAAATAGCAGTATGATATTAAAATAACATAGTAGTCTGTGATAATATGTAACATATTGTGCTGTATATAATAGAAAGACATATAATGGTTTTATATCTACTATCATGAAAAAGTGTGCTCTATGTATATTATGGGTACAAATTTTAAGGCATTTCTCTATTTTCTGTTTTTGATTTTAGGTTTTATATGAACAGTTCAAGTTTTTCTTGAATCTCTATTTTCTCATCGTGTCCTGCTCACAGTTTGTACCAGCACTGAAAATAGGCTACCTGTACACGTACTGGGCTCCTCTGGTAAACAGAAAAATAGTATTAACTAGAAGTTTTGGGGTTTTAATTTCAATGAAAGGTTTATGTCTGCTTACATTTCATGTATCTGCAACTGGTAAACTGCAGTGATCAAAGAACATAACAGAAGTAAAATGCTTATTTGAATTTGCAGTATTTGACAGCAGATACTCCAGAAGCTGTGGTTTGATAGCCCTCCCTGCCACTTGCCTACTATGCTCCTGCCCCACAGGCTAGAGGTCGTTTTTGTTAACCAGCTAGTTTGAGTGTGTAGTGCTTAGTTCTGACTGCTGGTCACTTGAGAGTTGAAGAAAACAAACAAGGGAAAAAAAGCTCCAGCTACTAGAGAAATTTATTAGGTAACATAGGTGATTTGTGTGTTAGATTTCTTTCAGTTTATTGTTATTTGGTGACTATTTTGTGTTTTCAGACTAGGTC
Organism: Climacteris rufus; assembly: GCA_013398175.1. NCBI lineage: Eukaryota > Metazoa > Chordata > Aves > Passeriformes > Climacteridae > Climacteris > Climacteris rufus. The sequence goes on along the minus strand of VZRZ01004300.1, from coordinate 2,011,021 downwards.
AGAATTTTTTACATTTCTTCTGTATCAGTTTTGATCACAACCTTTTCTTACAAAAAGTGAGATAAAATATTTTAAGCCATGGATAAGTCAGGATGAAATTGTGTCTTGAAAATAACTTATTAATTAAATATGCTTCTCCTAATTGATCACCCTGCCAGTTGCACTGGCTTCCTTTCAATACGTCTTTTGATTATTGAGTCCTCTGCAGTATTTTCTTGGGAAACTGTTCAAACCACTTGCTTCTGACTCAGGTTTCCTAAGATTTGAAAACCATATTCTCGTCAGAGTAGACTCTTTGGGTAGCCTGCCAGCTGTATTGCCATGATTTGGAATTCTTTTCTTGTCTGTAACCAGATCATTACCTTTCTTTCATCTTCTTCCCAGTCCCTTCACACTAGGGTTAAAGGCAGGAAGAACAAATGCCTTATGTTTTAAACTTTTTTTTTAAAAAAAATAGTATTTTTCAGTAGCATTTATTCTCAGTGGTGTTCAAGAAGAACAGTGACATGCTGACTGCTTGAGTAAAGGTCGTTCTTAACAAGTCAATAGAGTAAATATTCTGGATTGATTTCATTGTTTTAATTGTTGTAACATGTGTCCTTTTAACTATGGATAAATGGAGAGACTGTCCTGGGTGTTCTTCCCACCTCTCTTTCCAGACAACTTTTTGCTTCTGCTGCAACAAAAAAACCACTTTAAAGACAGGAAGCTTGTTCAACAGGGGAATTTGAAATGGATATTTACAAAAGTCTTTGTCACTGACACAGTAAGAAAAGACAGAAGTCAGCCTTGTCTGGAAGTTGCTCTATTCACCGTGATGTGCTGTGTGCAGCTGTATACATTAGTGGAGTAATAAGGATAAAAATCCCCAAAAAACCATAGCATCTCAGCCCATGTCTTCCCTGCTGAAAGAAGGGAGAAAGTATTATATTTTGCAACCACCAATAATCTGTTCTGTATAGACATGTTTGTCTTATTCGAGGACATTTTAAATTATGTATCCCAGTTTGTACATACAGCTTGAAAATAACAACATCTCAATATCACTTGTTTCAGCTTTAGTAGATTTTCTACTAATAATTATCCTTCAGGTAAAACAGAGCAATTGAATGTTGAGTAAAGCTCAGTATCTGTGAAGAAAATATGAAACATTTAAGTCAGATCTGCTGGGCTGCTTTTGCTGCTTAAGAGATAAGTTTGGGTTTTTTTAAAGGGCATGAAACTGCTGATAAATATTCAGTAATAGTCAGAGGAGTAGCTATGACTTGTATTTTCTCTCAAGATTTTAAAGAAAAATTGTCACCCTCATACTTCTAACCAAATGAATAGAAGTTGACCCTTGCTAGATGCTTTTTGGGGTTTTTTGATGGTGTACGTGGGTTTTGTGGGTTGCTTTGGTTTGGTTTGTTAGGATTTTTTCCTTTGTTTTATTTGTTTTGATTTGGTTAATTTCAAAAGTTTTTACAACAGACATGATACACTTAGATCATCCTGAAGTTCTTAAAACAAGACTATTTTGCTAATTCGTTGTCATTTGCACAGTAGGGAATGGACTTCTTATGTATGTTCCACTCCAACATACAAAGGTTTTAAAGCATACAAGTTTGATTGTAAGCAGTACACTAAAGATACTCACCTGCTTACAGTTAAACAAAGATAAAATTGGCTTTCATTTGTAAAATTGCCTTCACAATTTCAGCTCTCCCTTGGAAGAGTATCCAGTTCCTTTGAGCAAACGAGGAAAAAAGGGAAGTGTTCTTAAATTGTTCCTCTTAGTCATGGTCATCTGTACTTAGCTGCTCAGCTTGGGAATCCTAGGGGAAATTCTTACAATTAGCACCTTGCATTCTGTTTTGATTACTGTCTAGTTAACAAGACATGTGCAAATGGCAAATATATTTGAAGGTGCTTCAGTAGTGCCCTTTTTAAATGCTGCTAAAATATCTGTAGTGCCAAAGCACATGAAAATGTTGCTGTCAGAAAAGGGGAAAATTCAACTGCTCATTCATTTATTCCCTGGGAGTAAAAAAAAATACTTTTTTGCCTAAGCTCCTTTTTGTTCAGTGTAGTTCTAATATAATTGTAGCTAATATAAACCTGAACAAACAAGTGTTTGACTATAAGGTCACAGATCAATAAGCCTTGGAATTTTGATCTGAAACTGCAAAATAGCCCTAAAATCCATAGGAGGATTTTAGTCAACACTCCTTTAGGAAAGCTCTACACCTTCACTCCTTTAATACTCCTGAGATATTAGGGAAGGTTGGAAAACTGTTGGACTTCTGTAAGAAAAGTCTAATGGCATAAATTTTCTTCTGTAAAATATTGGTGGATGTCTGAAGCTAGATAGATAATGTAGAATCTTATCTGATGGTGGATTCATTAATATTTAAATTTTTATCCATCTTACAGTAATGAAAAGATCCCTTTACTGATGAAAACTTTCTCTTTCGTAGATGGAGAAAGACTGAGTGCTTCAGTTTAAGCCAGAACAGATCTGGGGAGGTTTGGAGAGGGAGAGAGGAAATTTATGTGCTTATCCCTGAACTGTTCTGTATTTTTTAGCTTACATCTACTGTGGCCAGAGACCGACATGGTTGCATGAAGCACTCTGTGTGCTTCCAGCAGAAGCTGCAGTGACACCATCCTGTGAAAGGAGCAGCCAAAGCATTTAGACACTTAGTTTTGCAGAACAAACCCCTTTTTCTTTGTCAATATTTGTGATGTGTTGCTAAAGAACTGCATTTAAGATTGCAAAATTAATTAAACTAGCCATTCATTTATCTTTTTCTGTCTGTTAGGAAAAGAGCAAATTTTCAGCATTAGTATTGGAGGCTTTTTCAATGTTTTTGGTAAAGCCCTAAAATTTGTGGAAGATAGGGAAATATGCTTATTGAAACTGTAAAGGCTATCTTTAAGTAATCCAAAGTGTTTTCATTTCTTGCATTTCACAATACTATCTAGATTATGTGTATTTGGACATGTAGTTACTCTAATTATGTTTGCATAATGTGCAAGTATGATTTTTTCCTGGACTAAACCATGATACTATTTTAACATATTGAAGAAAGGACTGGAATCCAATACTATTTTAACATATTGAAGAAAGGACTGAAATCCAATACTATTTTAACATACTGAAGAAAGGACTGAAATCCAAATTTAAAAAAAAGTAAAGACTCTAAGCACATGTTCTTACTCTGTGTAGTATTCCTACTTGTCTATTTCTATTTTAACACTGAGAATTCTGAATTACCTAATTGTGTCTTTAACAGGGATTTGTTTTGACGGTCACAGTGGTACGGGAAGCTGTTGATGAATTTCGACGTTACAAGAGAGACAAAGAAATGAATTCGCAGTTATATAGCAAGCTGACAGTACGAGGTTAGCAAAACCGTTTCTATGAATCCTTAAAATCTTTCATTTTTTTCTTATATATACACATTTGCAGTATTCAGAATGAAACTGATATTGAACTAAAGAAAGCATGTGATTTCCCTTAGATAAATATGATTGCTAAACTTGGTCTTTTTAGGAAGTTTTGTAAATATTTTATTGTTTGTAAAGGAAAGGTGTATGTATATAATTGTATCTATTTTTGAATAATTCTGCTGTGTAGTGGACTTACTTCAAAGTGCAGGTCTTCTCTGAAAATGATACCAAACAGTAACTTAACATCATCATCAACTATGGATCAAGTGTATATAGGAAATAAGGGATCAGTAAATAATTAAACTAATTGAAACTCACTAGAGCCTTTCAAGCTTGATGGATGCTTAAGAAAAGGAACGTGTATTATTAGTCAGTTTCAGTAACAAAAATACTCATTTCAGTTTTTGCATAAAATTTGAAATCTATTTGATCACGCAATATCAGGAACAACCAGTTGTCTTTAATGACAGGAGAAATCAGTTATGACTTTTTTTTGGCCTCAAAACCTTTGACAGGTTTTCATGAAGACTTTAAAGGAAATTAAGCACTTCAGATGTAAAGTGACAATTAAGTTTGGTAAGATACTCTAAATTTTAAACATGGGCATAAGAGAAGGAATTATGCATTCCTCTGCACTTTGATGTGCTTTAGCACATTTTACTGTTGGATTCAGAACAGTGCCACATAGAAAGGTGCCAAAAAATAATGAGTAACCTGTTATCAAATCTAATAAATAACATTACAAAACTATACAACCTTGCTATTACCATTGAAAGGGTTTTTTTCACTATTAAGGATTTTCCTTGGCATGAAAATTCTAAAAGTGGGAAGTTAAGGAATGTGAGGTTGCGTCTCCAACAGTATATGGCAGACATTGTGCCGAATGTAAACTCTCTTTACTTCTTCCCAACACACTTTTCAGTGCACTTTTTATCATATCTCGGTGAATATTTTATGCAAGTTATGGAAAGAGTAACCTCACCAGATCTTGGAATCTTAATTAGATATGAAACTCTTGGAGCTGGGCTGTATAGTATTCTCTCCAGAAAAAAAAAGGATGAAAAGTTTGTAATGTAACACAAGTATGTTCTGTGTGTTCCCATTTTTTAAAATAATTGGACAGTAAGCAAACAGGCAACAGTGTCATTAGTGATGGCATAACTGTAAAGAACGATGCTTCACTTATGAAAAATTTAACTGTTTATTAATAAAAATAAAAATTAACAATAGGGGACATCACAAGATCAAGAGCGGTACCGGGTGCGTGGCAGTCAGCCAGAAGCACACCCTCCGGGAGCTGTGCAGCCTCTTTTATATCCCCCCTAGTGTCAATCAAATCATTTGATACTTTTGTCCAGTCATATTATAGCCCATCCCTTATCCCACCTCTCCGGGGCGGTCTATCCCTGCTCCGCCTCACGGAGAGTGCCCCATTTGGCAGTGGGGTGTGCTCGTACTTTTGACTGATGTCCTGATTGACACTAGGGAAGAACTTCCTAGAATGCTGCTCTCAGCTCCTGGTCGCCATCTTGGCTCCATTATATTTATGCATTTTATTTTAAAATCAGTAGAAACATATGTGAAAAACCATACAACCAACAAGGAACACAACCACAACTGGCAAGTACAGCAAAATAACCCAAATAATACTATGGTAACACATTAACACCAACTACCATCCTCATTAAGAACTTATTTTAATTAATAATTAACTTTTCAAATATACAGAAGTCAACTCCAATTTTGACCATCTATAACAATAACCTAACAGCCGAGAGGCATTCATGCTGCTTCCTTGCAGTGTGGACACTTGCATTGATTTCTGGAATTTCCATATTTAATGGAGCAACTGTAGGGAACAATCTCTTGTTGTTCTTCCTTCCCTCATCAGTTTGAAATGATTGCCAACATTTAGATGTACCACTGTGAAAATTTGCAAATAGCATAGCTATCATTTGTAGCTGCACTGCTGTGGACGCGCTCTGCCGAGGGCTGGGGACAGAGCCGAGGGTGCACGGCGTCCTGCACTGGCTTTCCCTGGTGGTACGGGGGCTGGTGGCCAAGCTGCAGCGCCCTTCCCCCAAGCAGGGTTCCAGCCGTGCCTGGCTGGACAGTGCTGGCTCCTCTGTTGAGCAGGATTGCCCGTAGCCTGGTGGTCTTCGGCCATTCCGTGAGAACAAAGACCAAGGAGGTGCCTTTGTCCAGTGATTTCAGCTCTTTTGTTCAGGGCAGGGCAGCAGGAGAGGGTCCAGGGAAGGGTCCGGGAGCAGGAGCAAGGGTCCAGGCAAGCTGAAGGATCCGGAGCAAAGAACCCAGCTCAGGGATTGAAAGGGGTTTATATAGGGAAAGGCAGAGGGGATACAACCAATGGGGGAACAGAAATTCCAATATAACCAATGGCTAACTGAGGAGACAAGAACTTACTAGAACATGGCCAAATATGGAACATTACATAACTGAATAACAGACCAATGGAAACAACGTATGCAAACAGCAATGGAAAGGAATGATGGAATGGGTAACAGTGTCACCCTAACCAGAATAGCTGTCTCAGAGGGCAGTGTGCTGAGCTCTCTTCCACCAGTGTTGAGGCTTGCATGCTGTGGCTTTAGCTATGCACACTGCCACAATCATTTGTTTAACACAAGGGGTTGCACTGCTAGCCTCCAGGTCTTTACAGTCATTAATCCAACCTGTTAAGAAATGGCTTTTCTTTCAAAGTTGTAAACTTTTTACAAAGTTCCTTTTTTTAGATCTGTTATGGTAGGCACTGAACCTTTGAAATAGCACAATCCAACCCTATTCACCAATAGTGTTAGTAATCCGAAGTTCTTCCTTCAGGAAGCACATGTACAGTTTATAGTTAGCAGTATGATGTAAATGTCAACACTGACATTTGCTGTTTTAAGAGCAAGGTTTGGTGCCTTTTGTGCTTCTTTTTCTTTAAATTCTGTTTAGAGTTAATCTTGGAGTTTCTAGGCACTTAAACAGCGTATAAGTAGAAGTTTTGGAATCCAAATTTCCTCTTTCCCAGCTCATGAAATATTTCATGAGGTTATGTGTACTTGAGAAACTCTTCACTTTGTAGCTTCTCAAAGAAATAAGGAAATTGTCAATGAAAAGTGGATTTGGTCACCTTCAGATGACTGTTTTCTAGATACAGAGTAGAGATTTAAAAGTAGTATGTAATAGTATATATGTAAAGCCCAGCAGTTTTATCGGGAACTGACACATAGAGAGCAGTGACTTATTAAAAAGAAGCTTTAAAAATGCCTTTTCTCTGAAAATTATATCAGCTTTTACCCACAAATGTGCTTCTCTATTTTGACTTTCAGGTTTTGGTGTCAATGCCACCATGAATTCATACTTGTTTTTTCTTCTGTTTTGTGTGATTTTTGAAGACCAATATTCTACAGAAGTAAAGATGCAAGAACTCTGAATCCCACATTGACAATTATGTATGATTGTTGAACTGGCAGTGTTTTGAGTTGTGACCAATTTTAAGAGTGAAAACATTAAACATTTTAAAGTGAAAACATTTTGAGTCACCACTCAAAATTAAGTTGTATTACACATTGCCACAAACCCATATAAAAAACGATGAGTAGGTGATAAATTGCACTCTTTTCCTAATATAGGGTTCTTTCATAAGAAGGTATTTTGAAACTGAGAGATAGAAAAAAATGGGCCTTCTTGCTGTAATAAAATTAGACCAAAGTTTTTTACAGGTTTGGGAAGGATGGAGGTTTATCTTATCTATCTGTGCAAATTTGTGAAGTCAAGTACTATGCTTCCATACACTATTTTAAAAAATAACTTTCAATGTAATTGCCTACTTTTTAATACTGACAGTATTCTTCAACTGGAATAATTTGGTTAGGCCTGCTATACTAACCTACAGACTAATGGTTTGGAGAAAGAAGACTTTGTTACTTGTGAACTTGATACTGATTTAATTAAAAGCCTGAAAATTGATGCCATTGTTAAGAGTGATTTTTCAGAGTGGAACTGCACTTTATACTGCTCTAGCATCTCTTTTTCCCCCTAGTGATTTTATGACTTACTCAGGTTTTACCGTCTTTTATTTGAAATGTTTCTTTTTTTTCCATCTCAAAGGTCGAGAAACTGACAGGGAGAGGTTAAGCAGATTGTCCATGCTCAAATTCATGAGGTTCAGTGTTCAGTTTTGGGTGATAAAAATGAAAATTTAATGAAAATAATTTCTGGTTCGTTGTTTTCCAAATCATGTGTTTACTAAAGGAAAATAAACACATTTGTTGCAATAGAAGTTAGTGGGATCTGAATTGTGATTACTTCCTTCCATAAAGATAATATAGGCTGATTTGTAAACTAAAATCTTTTTATACAGCATTGCAGTAGATTAGAATTGGGAAGTCTGTGACTTCCTAACAGGGTTGACTTAATGTTGGAGTCTTTCTTAGTCTTGGGAAATCCTAAACACATAAAACATGTGAATCCTGTCTTATGACTTGCATGTTGCTAATATGAGAAGTATCAGCTTTTGAAGATAAGGGTATTCACACTAGCAACTTTTGATGACTTCAAATTTCTTTTTAGTAATTCAAAAACTTGAATATGCATTTGTTGTAATCAGTAAGTCTTAGCTTTTTTTTTATAATAATGAGCTGTTCTGAGCAGGAAATCAAGGGGAAATGGGACATCTCTTTTAAGTGTGACTTATTTGTACTTGGACAGCAGTTGACCAGATTAATGTCCATAGGCTGATTCTGATCCATGAGATATCCAGTGTTATGCAGTTCTCTATTTGTCATGTAATATGGAAAAGCTCAATCACCCCTTGGTGAATTTGCAATGTGTAACTTTGCACTTGTCACATAGGTGAACCTGCTAAATGTGAAGTTTGAATTGTTTCTACTTTTTCAACCCTTCATGGCAAGTCTATGATGCATTCTGCTGTCTTAATCTTCTTATTAACATGTTTGCTGCAAAATCTACTTTTTTGCTTATGAAAATCTGCAGATTCTGAATAGTTTCCTATTAGCATGCAAGTCCAAATTGGAGGGAGGAATTGAAATCGAATATTCTGTCAATTCTGTTGCATTTTTCTGTTTCAGAGCAGTTCACCTGCTTATCCTTTTGTAGAGCAGAAAACTGCAATGGAAAAAAATTTAGACCTGTGCATGCAGGATTGGGAGGGCTTCTGTTTTTCTTACCTAAGGGACCATTATACATTTGGTACAGTTTCTTGTCTGGTGCACTTAGGTATGACCAGTTAAGTGCCTATAAAAAGACTACTGTTCTGCAGCAAAATCACATCAAGTTTATAAATAGGATATTATCTCTTTCATTAGCCTGTGAAAAGCCAGTTGGATAATAAAATTGTAAAGCAATTTTAACTCTTTTTTTCTCCCTTTCCATTCTTGAAGGTGGCAGTCCTGAACCTTTCCTAGTTAGGTTTATCTGTGCAGTGTTACTGAAGTTTCCAAGAAAAAAAAGATCCAGAAGAAAATAACTTACTAGAACAGTCACAACTACAAGTGGCAGAAGAGGACTGCATCTGTCACTTTATCTCGTACTGTTTAACATGTTGCAGAACCCTCACTTTGCAACCTGCAAAGCAAAAGAAAAGTTGAATGTCAGGAGAGATGAGTTTAATGAAATAATTCCATCCAGACCTCAAATGTGAAAGACTTAGGTCTTTGCTGTATCTTTAAAGGATATTAAGGAATTTAAACTGTGTGAAACTAAGAAAATACCAATAACCAATGTCTGCTATTCAAGAGGAAAAAGTATGAAAGCTAGCATGTTTCTTTTGGAGAGCTACAGTGGTTTGAATTTTTTTTGGTTAGAATTTCAGCTCTTCAAGCACAGATTGTCCTTCTGCTTTGAAGAGCCAGTGCATTTAAAAAAAATATATATATCTGAATCTAGAGGTACAATATTAGTTCTTTATTGCTCGCAATATTTCAGACCTACTGGTGAATTTTTTCCTTGTATTCAGACCATCTGGAACAGTTTTTAAACAACTGTATAAATTTTATCTAGCTGATTAGGGAAGCAGTAGTAAAAACGGAAAGAGAACCTGAAATTTCAATGTAAGAAAGAATTTCAAATGGATGCCAGAAAAGAGAAAAAATCAAGGTGACTTATTCCACATTTTTGCAGCATCAAGGAGATTGGATAAGAAAGAATTTCATCCAAGAGGAGACAGAACACAGAGGAGGGAAGCTAGGAAGCTTTTATATTGAGTTTTAGATAGAGTTTTACATTGATGATTAAAGAGTAACCTCACTTCACTGTGTAAGATGGAGTTTGAAAGAAGGACCTACAGACAGCACTTGCTCTGAAAGATCAGTATCCTCACCTTGCAGCTTTAAGCTTTTCCCCAATGCCTGCCTGCTCTCTCCTCCTCCGACTCCCCATGATTTTATGTGTACTCTAGTTACGCTGACAATTAGGCTAACAGATACCAGGACGAACTTTCACATGGCTATATTACCGTCAGTCAAGGGTTCTGTATTTATGGGTTAGAGACAAGCACTATTCCCAACTCCACAAGCAGTACTTCAGACGGTATTCAAGGTACCATGGGTAAGATATAATAGAAATTTTAAAAGAATTTGAAAGTGCTATTTTCAGAAGGGGCTGTTCTTTCATGAGTGGCATTTGGGTAGTGGAAGCACTTTTTAATAAAAAGAAGTATAGTTTATATCCACATTTTGTTTACTTTGTTTCTTAATTTTTTTGTGAAGTACTTGTTAGCACATATGAGATATTTATTAGTTTTTCAAATCATTGCAGTTCATTTAAACTGGCTTTATCTCGAGAGTATAATGACTTACTACAGACACATTTCAGTGTTCCAGTTCTGCGTGATTTTATTCGCTGCTTTAGGCAAAAGCCTTGCGCCTTGGTGGACTATAAAGTCTGGATGCGCAGCCACTTCTGACAGCTCTGGACTTTTTATTGGTAATTACACAGATGGTGAAGTGTATTTTGCTACGGAGATGTTTTTAGAGAAAAAATAGTTTGCAAAAATAATTTATGCAGTGAATAACATTCAGTGTCTTTTTTTTCTAAATATATCTCCGCTAAGATGTAGTATTGCATTATTTTAATGTTCTCAGAAATGGTATCTAATGAGTCTCATTTTTGCTAGCCTAAAAGAAAGTGTTATGTGTTGACTTTTCAGAATTTTAAGTCACTTTTTTAATTACTGCCACATTTTACCATTCAGTTTTTAAAGTAATATGTCCTGCCATTCAAATTCATTGCAGAATTGTCTTGTATGTCACAGGCTACTTTCTTACGTGTGAGGATGTACAAGATGCTCTGACAAGACATGTTACTGTCATCAGTAGATTGGCTGATAAACTGGTGAAAATTGTTAGCAGAAGAATGAAAAATAACAGAGTAAATGCTATCCTTTTGGTAAAGCCAACAGACTTAGAAAGGAAACTAAATATTGCAATGTTTCTTCTGGTATGTACTACTCACTTCTAGCCAAAATTTGAGCATTTTTAAGGAGAATTCACAGGCTGATGCAGTTAAGCAGGTGAGATATGTTGATTTTATATCAAACTGTTCTTTTAGTGGTTGAGCTTTAGTATTAGTCACTTTAAATTTAAAAAAAAATAAAAACTTTTGATACATTGACACTAACTTAATTTCCATAGGTGTCTTGAAATTCTTGTAGAGAACTGCTGATGTTCTTGCTACAGCTTTTAATACCTTCTCCAGTGTTCTGCTACTTTCTCTACCCTCACAAATTTATCTATTGAAGATAGAATTTGTCTTGTATTTGACAGCAGATGAGGGAAGGTGGTTTTGGCAACTGAAAAATGGAACTAATATAAAAAAGGTCCTTAGCAGTAACAAAGTCTGGCTTTCAGAAGGAACTTTGCAGACAGGCCAAACAAAAATTGTGATTTTCCTGACAGTGCACAATTTAAAAGTGCTAATGTAATGGAAAATGTATTAAATATTAGCTATATATGCTAGGAATACATCTATTACTGACTGAATTAGACATAAAGCAGCTGTTACTTTTGCATGAAATTTTAAAGAGCAAGTACTGAAAATAATTATCTGTGGTGTGAAGCCTGCTGCCTTTTCTAAATGTACATGGAAGTATACGGAATTTTTTGAGGTTAACTACCTGATCTCTCTTTGGGAGTTGTAATGAGAAGGTCTTATGGATTTGCAACCTAACTTAGGGGTTTTTTTTTGTTATCCTAGTTATGCTAGTATAACTTTGAGAGATGATTGTGCGTTGACAAATCTACTACTTGTAGTATTCTTGATTAAACTTCTCACTGTTTGCTGCTCATTTTGTGCTTTTGTGGGTCTTCTGTTCTAATTCATTGCACCTGGCTTTTATTTGGAACTCTACCACCTTCCCGTGTTTTGACATACTTGCCATCTAATACCTGCTGATCAGATACCTGCTGCTTGGAATCGTGATAGTGTTTCTGTTGAGAAACCATCATCCTTATGGGGGAACTGTTTCAGCTCATCAGGCTATTTAAATATGTGTGTGTGATTATATCCTGAGGGTTTTTTTGGGTTTTGATTGTTTTTAACTTAGGCAAGCAACTTCATTCTGGACTTGTAACAAGGACCTGGAACTAGAACTCCCGAATTCTAATGAAATCAACACTAATATATTGTGGGCAGTAGCTTAACCTCTCTGTCTCAGTTTCTCAGTCCATCAAATAAGAATGTTAAAGCTTAAGTCTTACAAATATTAATACCAATTTAATTTCCATATGTTCTATAGGGAAAATGTGCTGTGTGTATTTTTGAATGAGTTGTTAACAGCAGTTACTGAATGGGCAGCTGTAGAGAATGCAAAACTTCTATTTCAGCTTTTGATATTTTACTTTTCTAAAATTAAATCTTCAGGCATTTCTCTCAAGTTCAGAAAGATTTACCTCTTTTCTACTATAATTGCCAGTAGTATCAGATGGTGCTAATTACATCAGTAACTTTAGTGGTTAAGCAAAGTTACCTGTTGGTAACTGGGCTGTGAATAACAACTCGTGTGTGAGAATGCTCCATGACTGTAAGCCTAACAACTCTTGACTTGTCAGACACAGAAGTTCTGTCTAGTAGATGTGAAAGACTCCTTTTTCCAATTTTGCAAGTCTATTACTGATACTATAGGTCAGTCTTGAGCATGTCCCATGTGTACTTTTTTTTCTTCTGATATTTTTACAGTAGCTAACTGGTTAGAAAACTAGAATTTTTTAACCACTGAGTTATTTACTCAAACAAATGAAATCTGTTTATCAATGTGTTCATCACAGGTCTGTTTTGTATAAATTGTAACATTTGCACTAAACAATAACATCTTTAAATAACATTTGAATTATGGGATTTACATTATTGTTATTCTTTATTAATGTCTGCTTAAGTTGATTACATTTCTTCTTTTTCTTTTAAGGTAAAGTGCAAGTTAAGAGTTCAGACATACAAGTTGGAGACCTCATCATTGTGGAAAAGGTTGATACTTTTAAAATATATTTTAGAGACTAAAGATTATTAACATGCTAATTATCTTCTGAAGAAAAGTGTATCAAGGTACTTATCTGTGAAGTCCTAACTAGATAGTATTTTAGTACAAGTCCTGTTTGAGAATCTGCAAGGAAGTCTCTTTTAGAATTAATTATAAGTTTAATTGAATGTATACATTTATATTTTATGAATTGGTATATGCATAAATCTATCTTAGAATAAATTCCCTGACATGCGCTATGCTGAATGTTTTAAGCTGTCTCATTACTGATACCTTCCTTCTGATAGGTGAATCAGTGTTTTTCAGTGAATCAGTGTTTTTCATTTGAATCAGTGTCTGAAACTTTGAAGGATAAGCTTTATTTATGTGTGTATCTATATTATAGATTTGCATTATCTAAATATAATATGTATCTAAGTATATCTATAATTAAATAATAAGAGTTTATATTTTTTTAAAATGGAGAGAAAGCTTTCCAGTTTAATTGCAAATGCATGAGTGAGACCTGTGAATTCTTCTTTGCTCTATAGTAACATTACAATAAAGATTGTTGCTTATTTCAGTTGCCTTTCTTGGCTGCTAAGAAATTATTGTGACCTTAGAAGTCAACTTAATTTTGTTGTCAGAGGTAACTGTTTTTGCTTAAATTAATTCTGGAAAGGTGACTCACTTTCTGGGTGCCAGCAAGTGGTTCTGGATGTAATTCCCATCACACTTTGTATTAGAGCACTAATCCATTGAGATGCTGGAAGGAAGCACCTCAAGTTGAAGCTTGTTTCTGCTTCTGCTAGTTTTGGAAAACTTCTGTCCTTCCTTTCTATTTCTTCTGTAGTCCAAAGAAAAAATGATACACCCAAGTCTCATTTGGTTTGCTGCTCTTGGCTTAAAATATACATATATATATTTTCATATCGTTTGCTTTTTTCATTTTTCATGTCATTTTTTTCATTTCTTCCTTTTTTTCCTCTGCTTTTTTGTCTTCTCTGTGTAGCTTGTAACGTTTTAGGCCTGTCTGAGCAGCATGTTTCTAGTGTGTACAAGATAGGCACTGACATGTCTGGCCTGTACATCTGTTTTGCCTTATACCTTGTTATCTTAGAGTGCAGGTGGAATCAGCTTGCAGGTGCTTGCTTGCACCCGTTCCAGGTCTTATAAGAGACTGAGATATTTGGTTTGATTTTTATTAGGAAACGTTTTTGGGCTTTCTTGATCTCTAAACCTGGAATTAATTACAGAGTGTAGGGAAGACTCTAGTGGCTACTTAGGTAACCTGCCTTGCCTGAAATTTAGTGAGATCCATCTGTCTGTTGGATTATACTAGAATTTGGAAAACTGGAGTTATTTTGGGGATCAGTCTGTCATGGGTGAGGTCGGTCATTAGCATCTGTTTTAGCATTGTTTGCAGTAGCTTAGAGCTCATATGTTGTGAGTACCTGAAGTTTCTGATGAGAAAAAGGTAATGTGTAATGATTTAGGGAAATAATGAGTAGTATGCTTTTTGATGAAGATTTTATTCAGGTATCTCATTAAGATGCATATAATGATTTGAATGTTGTATTTCAGCTTCAAGCTCCCTACTGCTGCTTTTTTTTTTCCTTTTGATCTAGGTGGGGGTGCCTTCAGACTAATGAAATTAAATGTTTTCTGGTTCTGTTGAGAAGTGTATTTTGTTGGAGCAAGCAGTTTTCAATTTCAGAGTATGACTCTTAAGCCAAAGAACCAGTCAGGAGTGAAATGTTCAATTGCTCACTCTAATGGCAGAGGAACAAGTTAACATTGTATTTGACTGGTAGATGCATCAACAGCATTTCTGCAGTGAAATTAATGACTCACTTGAGCTGAAGATCCATATGTTAACTAGTGACTGCATCACAAATACGAACAACTCAAGTGAAAGGCTTTTCTAGATTTAAACTTTGAATATCCTCTGATTATTGTATTTTTTTTTCAAATAGTCCTCGTTAATTTCAAAGTATTTCCTAAGGGACTATAATGTGCATAAAATATTTTAGTTCAAGTAACGCATCTATTGTTGCATCTGAAAATTTAATATTGCACTATTACTAGGCAGGAAGAAGCCTGAACAGATGAAAATATTGCCTATTTTTAAAAATTAAAATATACTTACATACGTTAGCTGAAAAATGGTCCCCTGCCTTGAAGTCCTGCTACTTCTATATGTTCTCCTTGGCTTGAGTTGAGATACATCTTAGTTTCCAGTGGGAGCACAGATGTGCATAGTGTTCCTAAATAAGACAATTGAAGGGATGAGTTGGTGAGTTCAGATAATGTTATTTAGACACTGCCTTATTGACTGTTTGGAATACATTTTGGAGTTACGAAGAGGGCATAAAACTTAATAACACATTAAGTTAATAATAAGTACACATTTATGGGACAACGTTTAATAAAAACAAGACATAATAGTGTTTTGGAGCATATAGAACAATAATGCTTTGTCTTAAAACCTTGTGAAATTTTGTTGAAGCTGTAAAGCTACACAATTTATTTCTTAATCTTGGGTGTAAAGAGAAATAAATCCAGTATTTGCAAGGATTGCAGTTAGTGTTAACATGCAGTATTGCACAGCGTGCAGATCCAAGAAGACAACTGGGAAGTGCCTCTTCTATTTATAACTCAGAAGCAAGCAGGAGTATTTTAGTTAATGAGAAAAGTACATGGTTCATTGCATGAATGGAGCAGAAAGGACAGGAAATGCAAAATTCTGAGGGTCTATAGCTATGAGCAGTTGAGGGGAATTGGAAGACTGAACAGGGAACAGGAGAAGTTTATGTAAATAACAATTTCATGATCATAACATGAGAAAAATGTAAAAGTAATTTGAAAGCTATTAAAGTAGTATTTTTCAAGTGAATGTTGTAGCCTGTGTTGCAGGGAAATACAGATGTCTTTTTGGGTTTTCTTTTTTACCAGTCTGGCTGGTATTCCTGAATGGCTCATGGAATTGAAGTTGCTCATGGGAACCCTGTAGCTGGGGAAGCACTAACCTTGTACTGACCATTGTCTTGCTGTAATTAGATCTCTAGGACTGAATCTGTAACTCTGCAAATAGTGAGATAAATGGAAGTCCTCCTTTTCTGGAGCTCTAATTCTGTCTGGATTTAAGAAAAACAATGTATTCAAGTAATTTTCATGACTTATTTATTCAAATTTCAGTACATATCAATAAACATTTCTGGCATCATCTCCGTGGTAATTGAGATTACGTAGTTTTTTCATGCGTTTCTGAATGCTTGAAGTTGTATATGTTGTCATTTTAACTTGTTCTACTTTGATAAATATGACATGAGAGGGCTAACATGATTGACATATTGCTGCTCATTGTCTTTGACAACGTACAACAGAATTTAATTTTCTCTGTAATGAGGTGCTAAAGATTTTTGTAGCATACTTGCCATCTGTTTCTGTGTAGTCACTCTTTCATAGTCACTAGGTATGTCCTAGCAGGGGTATCTTTGCTGTCCAGTGTCAGCAGTAATAGTGACAAAGTTTTTTGATACCCAGTATTCCTGCAGTATCTTTCTGCCCACTTCCAAAATATGAAAAAAACTGATGAAAAACAAGAAGTTAATTTTAAAGACAAGCCAGCCTCTAGCCTTCCCTCCGTGGTAGGATAGATTCAGATGTGTTTATGCAGAAAAGCTTACATTATTTTACAGGAAGGAAAAATGAGCAGAGAGAACAGAAAAGGCAGCAAAATCAATATGCATTTTTTGTATTAAAATGAGAAGATACTCATATGACTAATTTGATCACAGGTCTGTAACCTTCTCATGGGGGGCAGTAGTGAAGGAGTTGCTGATCTCTCTAGTGATCAGTGATAGGACACGACGAAATGGAATCACCAGGGCATGCAGTGACTGTACAAGAAGTAACAGCTGTAAACTGAAATAGGGTAGATATAGATTAGGTAGTACCCAGAAATTCTGTGCTGTGAGAGTGGTGAGACACTGAAACAGGTTGCCCAAAGAAGCTCTGGATGCCTCGTCCCTGGACGTGTTCAGGGTCAGGCAGGATGGGGCTTTGAGCAACTTGGTGCAGTGAAAGGTATTCCTGCCCATGGGAGAGGTTTGGAACTAGATGATCCCTTCCAACCCAAACCATTCTATGATTCTGTGAATGAAACTGTGTTGGGGATGTTCTGAGAAAAGGCTCTTCATTGAGAGGCTGGCAGGTCACTGGAACAGGCTTCCCAGAGAAGTGGTCGTGGCACCAAGCCTGTTGGAGTTCAAGGACTGTGTAGAGGATGCTCTTAGTCACATGGTTTAGTCTTAGGTAGTCCTTAAAGCAGCAGGACTTAAAAGCATTTGGACTCTGTGATCCATATGGGTCCCTTCCAACTTCAGATATTCTATGATTCTGCTGAATTTTGTCAGGCATAAAGTATCTGAATCTTGGATACCATGCCAGGTCAATGTTTCATTTAATGAATGTGAAACGTGTCCTCTGTGGAAGATGGTACTGACTTTTAGATGCCTCATTTATATTATTAGATCTTCTATTTAATTCAGTAGTACGTCATTATAGTGTTATTTTTTCAAAATTTTTGAATGTTGGTCAAGTGTTTTAGCTTGTTTACAAGTAACTGGAAGTTTGTAAGCATGAAGTCAGTAACCTGAAACTTGTGTAATGGATTTATGTCAGAGCTGGCAGGGAAGCTGCAAAAATGTATAGCTAATCTATATTAGCACTGGATATCTGTTTAATTGTTATTGTCATTTAAGGACAGAATTATTTAATTTTCAAGTTACCTTTTTCTTTTTCTCTTTTTTCCCCTCTAAAACATGCCTAATAATATAGTTTAAAGTTAACGTTTTTTCAGCATTCAAGTGAGATATTCCCAGTTGAATCTGGGCTCATGGTGGATAATAAATTTCTCTGCCTCCGTAATTATTATCTGGTATAAGGCAAGATTCAAAAAAATGCTGTACTAGTTGTAGGTGAGCAGCCTCTTCAAGGTGAATACTGTTGGCATACAAGCAAGTGGATTTTATTTGTAAAAGCACAAAGAGTTAAAATGGGAATCGATGCAAATCAGGAAATATTAATGCATGAAAATGCATGATTTTAAGGTATGCAGAGTGGTTTTTATTACCTATGTAGAATTTCTAGGTAAACTAAAACATGCGTCTATTTTCTGGTGTTTCCTAACTTGCTTGTTTTTCGAGCTTCAGTTTTGCTTGTGATGATAGCTGTCTCTGTAGCCCCTTATGGCCCCTCTGAACTGAACTGCCCAGTCCCATTTCTGAATTGGTGTTGCTGAGAGTATGTTACAGGGAGTGGTAAGAAGTACCTGTCTCACAGAGATTTAGAGAGTTTACATCACCTTATTTTGAAAGCTAAGCCCATGTAACACACAGGCTGGCAGCTGACTCTGGCAGATCTCTTCAGATCACACTATTCCAAATGGCACTGTTGTGGCTGCATGCTGATCTTGGGCAGGTTACTTTGGATTGATGAAAAACTTTGCATTTTTCCATCCCAGTCCTGTATTTCTTTCAGATTTCGATATGTTGGTTATTTTTACTTTCTCCAGTTTTTCATTCTTAAACCCCATGTTGGCAATGTGTAACTGGTGCTGGTAGATGCCTTGTGAACAAGTGGAGAGAGAGATACGGATTTGGGTAGTCATTTAGCAGATAGCATGTATGTGGGAGAGGGTATTGTTCACTTTGTTTAACTTGTAAAAGCTCAGATTGGCCTTTCTGTGACCAACAAATAATTGAAAACTTGATTTGATACAGGTAGTTCTGTGCTGGAAAGGGAAATGCCGGAACAGGTGTGCAGATGCATCTGACTGTGCATATGGTTCTATGTCTTAGGTAGTGAGGAAAAGATTCTGTTCATTTTAGATGTGGAAACAGGACAATGCTGTTCTCTAATTTGCTGTCTTCCCTCTGCATGTTTTTGTGTGTTGGGAGAGATCAGAATGTTTGGTATACATAATGTTTGGAACTTGAGTGCCAGGACAGATATTTTAAATTTCACTTTTTTTCCCCATTATGTATGCTAAGTGAATGTCAGAGTTTTGCTCCATGAAATTATGTTTTAAGGGTTAGATATTTATATTCTTGAAGTACTCTTTTCAGTCAAGAAAATGTTAATCTGTTCTTCAGGTATTTATGATTCACTTATAAAGAACATCTGAAAGGATTAGCTGTTGTTTGCTTATTGTATAATTTTTCGAAAATATTGATTTCTGAATTGCAAATGCAGAATGTAAAGTACTGTGAGAAATCCTATTTTAATTGAGTTTCAATCCAAGTGTGACCTTTTGGTGATAGATCTTACTGGACTTTTGATTGGAATTCACTTTTTTTCCTACTTACAAAAAATTTACTTTTTTTTTCTCCTCTCAGAATCAACGAATCCCATCTGACATGGTGTTTCTTAGAACATCAGAGAAAACAGGTATGTTCTGGCAATTCACATTGGTTACATGACAAATTGGTGGTTGTGGTTAAATTTTAGTTTGTGCATTGGGGCCAACTTGAAATGGTTAAATAGATTGATGGAGCTCCACCTGCATCTGATTAATGGGAGAGAGTTCATACGTGAGAAACACAGAATGCTTGGACTGTACACCAAGGTAACCTTACTGTGAACATGAGACTTCTATAGATGTGTTTCTTTAAATAGATGGTTTTTATGAACTGTTTTAACAAAAGGTTTAAATATTCAAAATACTAAAAATATTTATCAAATACGTTTAAAAGACTGTACTTGATTAATATGATTTGACAGTATTTTAAATTATTCACAACTAATCATGTTGTTGTAACATAGATTTAAATGTCATCTGATGTATTTCAATTGTTAAATTGAAAAGAACTAAAATCTGAACCTACTAATATGTGATTAAAATAACTATTTTTTGAAAAATGTATTGCAGTGATCTAAAACCCTGAATTAACTTTTTGAGGTTTTTTTTACTTCAAAATAATACTGCCTTTTTGGTCAGTCAAAAAAAAAAAAACCCAGGAATTTCCTTGAGTGAGAGAAAGAAAAGTACTTCTTGTTAGCTCTATTTCTCTTCACATGGTGATAGGGGAGTACTCTTAATCTTTGAGAAACAAATATCTCCTGTATAGAAACTCTATAAATTATAGCTGTTTTGTAAAGTTTAGAAATTACTATTGGATGCCCCCGTGTATAACTCAAATGAGTTTTCCTCCTTTATATTACCATTTCTCTTCAGATCCTGAAGAACTGTCTGGTATTTGTCAGACAGCACTAAATTTCACAAAGCTAATAGCAGTGATATTGGTAAGCCCTGTATTAGTGGCACATAGTATTTCACTGTGGCACTGGAGTTCTATCATATATTTCAGATAAAAGTCTAAATTTGTAGAGATCATTTGAAAGAAGACAAAAGTATTTCTGATAGCCTATGGAACTGTAGTAGAGCTATATATTTGCTAAAAGAAGAAATTACTGTATAGTTTCTGTGTCTTCTAATACCGATTAGGTGCAGTGATCATCTATAACTGGCCTGGACTGACAAAGTTTCCTAGTAGTCTTATATAAGCTCCTTTTTCCTTAACCACCCCCTGGTTCAGGATACAAGGGCTTTTATTTTTATTCTCTCTCAGTACCACAGTTTATTAAAAAGTCTAATATTCTATAAACAAGCAACCGGTTAATTAGTTTTATTGTGTTACACTTCTTTAAAAAAACAAAACCAGAAAACAAAAACGCACAAAAATAATTTCCTAAACCTCAAGCATATGGCAGTAATTGGTTTTTGACTAAAGAGTGAACACTTATATCTGTAATTGTTTCTTCCTGATGTTGCAGTTTTGACTGATTTATGCTTTAATTTATAGTTGACACTTTTAAGTACTTTGTGAAACAGTTTTTGCATGGTTTTATGTACTATATGTAATTTTATCTTCTGTGCAATAAAGCAGTTTAACTATAGCTTTTTACTATAAATCTATAAAGAGTAAAGTGGAAAGTTTGAACCAATCTTAAAATCCAATTCTCCATGTAAGCTTCTTATGGGGCAAAGTACTGTTTCTCAACTTCAGTATTTACATTACATATTAATGTAGTCTGCAGCACTGCAATATCCTGTATCTTCAGTCAAAAAAAGAAGCAGTTCGAGTTATAAATGGGTGGTTTATAAAGTTCAGCCTAAAACTCACCCCCTTGATGCACTTTTACAAACGTTGAATTTTCTAGGATACTTTCAATTCTACATAACAGAAGCTGCATTTTGGGGTATCAAGCTTATTTTGATAAAACTTATTTCTTATTAGATGTAATTTTTCCCCTTTCTTTATCAAATGCATTGTCATTTATTTAGCTGGAATGATCTCTTCAAAGATCTGATATAATGACTTGATGCTAACTGTGTGCCTGTATCTAATTTCTAAGATTCATATGTTTTTGAATCAGACTTTTGCAGAAGTTATAGTCTAAAAGCTAACATAGGTGGGACTTTCTTTTGTATTCATGTGACAGTCTGTGACATTGGTATTCCTCTCTTTCACGATTGGAGGCAGCTAGATGGCTGTTTGTATGAGTTAAGATTACCTCCCAGGGGGATGGAGCAGGGGAAATCACTCCTCAGATGTGAATTCTTTGCTGCTGTCAGACTCCCTGTATAACAGAGGTTACCAAAAGATTTTCATTGACTTCCAAAATAAATAAAAACAAAATAAATTTTAAAATTAAGAATGAAAAAGTTGTGGAATAATATTTTGGAGGTTTATATATTTAAAAAAGGTAACAGGGGATTAGTTATAACTGAATCTTGGTTTTACTCATTATGGGAGAGATGGCAAGCAATTTGGAAGACTTGTCCCATTTATCAGCCTTCCACCAAATGAAGGGAAATGTTCATGCTGAGCTGGCTTGCAAAAGATGGTTTAAAGGTTATTTTCATTTTCTGTATAGGCAGGCAGCATGCCAAAAGCAACTGACTACCATAGTGTAAAGCTGTTATGCAAATATAGGCAAGATCTTTGTTACACCAACACAAAGCTCCCTTGCTGAAATTAAGCTAGATCTTAAGTGCCCCTTAACATAGCTTCCGGGTTCATTTTTAATTTGCTTGGCATGCTGTCTGCATTTTCTGTCTATATGCCACCTCAATCAAAAATCAAAGGCTAGACAAGACATTCCAGAGATAATCATATAAGTTTATAACTGTCCACAGAAACTGCCAACTGAAGCATGTGTTAATAACTTTATTATGGGAGTATGGGAATATCAAAGACACTGTGTGTGTAAAATGCAAGAAAAATTTAATTGATGAACTCTTTCCTTCACTAAGCTACAATCCTTCAACTCCGTGTTGGCTGTGTCTCAGTTCAGTGACTGGCTTCTGATCCAGGTCATGCTAACGCATGTTCTGACGTGATCTAGGTCTGGTCCTTCATGAAAACCTGGTGCATGTGTTTGTAAGACTCAGTGTTTCATTTGTACTCCTTTAACTTTCAAATGTGAAAGTCTGAGAGGAACACAGACTTTATAGGGTAGCTACAAAGTCTCAAAAAAAAAAAATCCTAATTTTTTTCCAGACACACCTTCCATTTAAATGTCTCCCATAACCTCAGGTTCGTATTATTCATGGGGAAAAGCTGGCATATGCAGTGGCTGGTTCTGAGCTAAGCAAATGTTGATTTTAACCATCAATGTTTGCTAGGTCCTAGAACAGATGACTGTTGGAACTAACAGCTTGGCTTTTCTTTTGTTCACATGGCTCTTTCATCCTCTCTTGTTTTACAAAATTTCAATGAACTTCCTAACTTTGAGGTCATTGGTCTGCCATACTTGGTTGAAATTGGCCACAAGTCAAAAGTTACTGGGAGAAAGATGGCATGGTAGAACAGCATTGTACATGGAATCTAAATAGACTATTTGCTAGAGTCTACAGCTGGAAAAGCCAAGGGGTAACAAGCTTTAGGCTTGTAATGTGCTTCATAGATACTAAGACTGCAAAGAATTGTTTCTATTCTCTACTACTGCTAACTACTTAGGCCTGTGACAGACTAATCACAGTGCTGGTAGGATACTGGCTTTTGTTAGTAGCTTCCTGGAGTGTAAGAATTGGTTCATCTTAGTTAAACCTGTGCTGCCGAGGTCCTCTTTTCACAGATAATGTTTTGTGATGGTATGAAAAGGAGAGCTGGATTTTTTCTTCAGCCTTTTTTGGTGAAACTGAACTTCCAAAGGGTGAAGAGGAAGTGGTTTTACTGGTCTGTTTCAGATTCCCTGACCATAGTATTTAAACCTAGTATATGCCTTTTGCATGGAGTTACATTTTTTGGTAGATACTCAATTCCATGTAGAATAACAATCACTACTTCTGGAAAAGTAGGAAGTTTTTTTCAAAAAATAGAGTACTGCATTAAAATATTTCTCTCCCAAAAAGTTTGTAAAAAACTATAAAGGTAGAAGGCTAGTAAAATAAGGTCACAAATTTATTTTAATACATCAGCTGCTGTAGACTTCTCAGCTTATACCGAATTGACAGAAGAGTGGTTTTTTTGTTGTTAGAGGTGATACTCTGAAGCGAGCAACTCCCAGTGGCTGATCAGTTCCACTGCTGTTAAGCATGCTGTCATGCAAAAGTCTTTATCATTAACCATTAGCATTATCATTAACCATCTTTAACATTAACAATTTTGTTACTGTATGTCTTTAAATCCAGTATATAGTAATTTATTGGTGTGGACATTCCAAAATAGTTTGTCTACCACTACAGCTGTGCAATGCAAGCAGTAGGGAAATAGAAAATAATTTAAAAATTCTCACAATGCTTTGTGAAGAGCCCTTAATTTTTTGCAAGGTAATGCCAGTTGCACAGTTGCTATATCTGGTGTTTTTCAGGCCAGTTTTACATTGTTTTGTCTTACCTGTGTGAATACTTTAGATGGCACCACAGAATGGCTGATGTTGGAAGGAATCTCTAGGTATCATCTGGTCCAACACCTCAGCTCAAGCAGGGCCACCTAGAACTGGTTGCCCAGGACAATGTACAGACAGCTTCCTAGTACTGCCAGGAGGGAAACTTCACAGGCTCTCTGGGCAAGCTGTGCCAGTGCTCAGTTATCCTCTCAGTTAAAAAATAATAATTCTTGTCATCTTCAGAGGGAATTTAGTGTTTCTGTAACTGAAAGAAGCCTGGCTCAGTCTTTGCATCCTCTGTGCAGGTATTCATCCATATTATAAGGATCATCCCAGAGCCTTGTCTTCTCCAGGCAGAGCAATCCCATCTCTGTGTCTTTCCTCATATGCAAGATGCTCCAGTCCATCATTTTTATGGCACTCTGTTGGACATTTTCCAGCATTCTCTTGTGCTGGAGAGCCCAGCACTGGGCACAGTGCTCCAGGTGTAGCCTCACCAGTGCTGATCAGAGAGGAAGAACTTCCCTTAACCTGCTGGCAACACTTTGGCTAACACAGCCCAGGATACCAGTGCCCCTCTGCTGCAAGGGCACGTTACTGGCTCCTCTTCAACCTGGTGTCCCCCAAGATCCCCAAATCCTTTTCTGCCAAGTTTCTTTCTAGCTGTATGGCCCACAGTGTGTACTGGTTGTTCCTCACCTGCTGCAAGATTTTGCACCATTTGTTGTTGAACTTTGAGGGGCTCGTCAGCCCATTTCTCCAGCCCGTCAAGGTCCCTCTGGACATCCCCCATTGCATAGATCAGTGTCTTGAATTCCACTTATGAAACTATTCAAAAATGGTAAGTTTACTTAGGCATAAAATACTACTTGCAAACATGTTTATACTTTTCAGAATTGTAGCAAAAAGAGAGTAATCTCACTTGCATTAAAATTTGTAGTTAAGAGTCTTCAGGATTCTTTTCTTGTAATTACTTTAACAACAATGGTATGGGTAAAATGTGGGAATAAAACAGGAAAATAATTTTTATTTTGAGGCTTTGTAGCAATTCATTTCTGTAGCAATATAACTCTCGGATGTGATTTTTATTTTAAATGCTAACCATTTTATGGGCATAAACTCTGCAATGCAAGTACAGGCTTAAGTAATCTTTCATGTAACTTGATTTTCTGTAGGGAGGAGCTATGAGTTAACCAGTAAAGGTGTACTCCAGAGTCTACCATCTTAAACAAAGTCTGCTAATTAAAGAAGGGAGGGTTTTTGCAAATTATTAATTCTTAAGCATCTCTATAAAAAAAGAGAGCATTGTGCCAGCAAATATGTTTTACTTGTTTAAAAGATCTGGTTTTGTAGCTCTTGAAATGCAAGTATCAGTAGAACATTTATGTCAAAGAATGAAACTCCAAACTCACTGCAAGGAAAATTATAATAAAGGTGATACTAATACTATCTGTTTATTCTGAACAGTTAGAAGTAAGTGTTCTATGAATAACTTAACTGTCTGGGCCCCAGCCTGTTCTGGAACTTCAGATATTTGAAAATCAAACCAGAGGAGAAAATGTCAGTTTGGAAATCAGTTGTGCAGCTGATGTCGCTTTTTATCTCTTCATAAAACCACGTACTGCAGAATAATAAGGCTGAAGGAGTTGCATTTGTCACACATTCTGGAATTTTCTATTATGTTTAGAAAACAAGCATTCTAAAACCTACCTGTCTGGAAACTAAAATGCTTTGAAAATCTATTGCTATAGAGAATGATAAATGACTAGAGTTAAGTTTTGCACATACGGCCAGATAAAAGTTTATCTTCAGGGCATGAGTAGCTGCCAACAATCTGTCCAAACTACTTTAATCTGTTTCTCTACTTCAGTTCCTATTCTGTTTTTAGCATTTGATTTAACTCGGGCTTGAAATGTTTTGGTATCTACTTTAAGGCACTGAGTAATAGTGATTTGATGTGATCAGCTACTTGTTTAAGATATAGTCAGATAGTATGAATGTTATGTGGTAGAAGGAGGTGGTCTCAGCAGGCATTAAACTCCCAGTAATATGGTTCTCTCTTTATTAGAAGTGTAAAATTACATAGCAAAATGTTACTAAATGATAATATGTATCATTGCCTAATTATTTTCTTTGATTTTCTGTGCATATTTGTGTGACTAGCACAATCCATGTTTGATTACATTTGCAGCAAAATAAGCATTAACAAAGAATTATTCTAATATTTATTTATTTTTTGTACTTAAAAAATAAATAGTAGTAAGTGTTGAAAAAATTGATCTGTAAGGAGGCTGTGTATTGTGTTAGGCATAAATTCACCTGCTCCTATTTGCCAGTGATCATGCATTTCCCCAGAAATTTGAGGGGATTTGGTGGCTTGGCTGGAGCAGCAGTCCAAATATCCTGAAATCCCAAGCAATTCCCCCGGTTTGGGAAACACTGTAGAGAAGCTGAAGGTGAGAATCATCAAAATGGATCTCAGAGGCAGGGCAAGTCAGGAAAAAAACTATATGTATGTTAAGAACTGACAGACTTGTGGTTATATTTGTCAAAGGCTTTGAAAATAGAAGACCAAAATCACTTTTGCAACAGTAAGGTTCAAGAATTCCTTGTGTAGTAGCAGTTTACAGTATGTAAAGTATCTGTTCATAGGATTGATACTATGCATTATGTTAGAGCCCTTTTTTAAGATACTGTCACCTTTTTCTTCTCTTAGATTACTGAATTTGGAATGATTTTATTTTCTTCTCTTACCTGAAGACTCTAGCAAGCTGTTAATATTACCTTGATTCTTTGAAATGATTGGAAAATGTCTCTTGGTGGGCCTCATCTTTATTGTGAGAAAGGACTTTCTGCATAACCTACAAAGTTCTGATTATTAGGTCTAATGAGGAGCAGTCTTGCAGTAGATTTAGAGTTGTCTCACTAAAAATTTAGAAATGATCCTCAAATCTATCTTAATGTATTCATTAGGAAAGGATTGCTTGCACATGCTAATCTGATTCTGACTGTCAGGTGGGGCTGGAGGTATGTGGCTGGCTGGAGTTGGAATGGAAACTTGCATAGACTAGAACTACCTTAGTCTAGCAGCTCCCTTTCCAGTGGTAGAAAACCTAACTTAGAGCAACCTGTCTTTTAAGGAGTACTGGGTTTTCCATTCAAGTGTTGTGGCCCATGTTGCCATGATGCCATTGCTTTTGGTATATATGAGCTTAATGCAATTTAGCTCAAATATTTCACTTCTTTAGTTACAGTTCTCCTTGCAGATGTCCGTGTAGCTTTACACGGCCTTCTTCTGTCTGTCAAATAAAAAGAAATTGGAAAAATTAGAAATCCTCTGCTTTTTGCTTTAATGAAGTCCAGTGTTAAATCTTCATAGCTGGATCTGCTGTTTCTTCCCAGTTACCAAATAGTAAAGGAAAATGTGCTTTTCCCTGCTAAATTTTAACTAAAAATTTATCCTATTGTTTTTCACATGCCTGTTGTAACCCGATGGTTTTGTTAACTCCTGTGACTTGTACTTTCTGTGTTTAAGCTTTATGAGATACCAAGGCTTTTATTCCTGTACTTCCTAATTTAGTTAATGGAATGTCCTTCGAGTTGATTATTATTGCTGCTGTTAAATCTTTGAGGCAAAACATGCTCTCAGTGGATTCTGGTATATTTGGCTATATGCTTTTCTCAACCTCCTCTGTTTGTGAGCTCTGCTTTCATCAAAAGAGGAAATGTTCCCTAAGTCTCTTATAAGCACTCTTCTTTAAGGTGTACATGTGATTTTTGTATTCCTGGTCTTTAGAAATACATAAGTGCATTAGGGAGGTTGATGGGGACAGTAAGTTCTTCTATGGTGTCCGAGCTCTCAGGTCATGGAGCTGTTTAGTCAGTATTCTTATTTTGATCTGAAAAGTGAGAATTTTTTCAATGTTCTAAGCATGCTGTATGGCAGACTTTTTGATTTAATCATTACTATGAAGACGTAAATAATGCAGACTTATCTTTTTTCTGCAAAAGAGTTTCTGCAAAAAGAGATTGCTAGGGTGCAATAAGAATAATGGAGCAGGGTGCAGAAGAATAATGGAGCAAAATGGTGCATCAAATCCTATTAGATGGAAAATACTAATTCATTTGAGCATCTTTCTGCATATCTTAAAAGAATATAAACCAGTAAGCTAAAATTTGAGAATGTGAATATGAATGTAGATTTCTTTTTTAGACTTGGAACGTTGTTTGCTATGTATCAGAGAGTTCCATAATGTTTTAATAGAGATAAAAATTCCTAAAGCATACTGAATCAATACAGCAATTCAAAAAAGAAGCAATGTGATCAAACTTGGATTAAAAAACATCTGAGTTCTTGTCAATAAGGAACTGTGATGAGCTTAGGGGTATCATATTGACTGTGTATTAATACATGGTATCCTATAAGACCATCAGCTGATTGTTTAGAATGTAAATGAAACTGTTGATGGATCCAGTGACTGATGGCTTAAATTCCAATTAATCAATTGCTTCATCGGTTTCTTAATTCAGATCAAATATCTCAAGTACACACAGTTCTTCCCTGGTCTTCAGAGAAATGAATGCCTTTAAACTAATTTAATCAGTCTTCTCTAAATGCCTCTACATTTTTTGATTGCATCCTATGGAATGGCATTGTAGCTTAAATGTTTGGGATGTTTCAGGTGTCTTGGGGTTTTTTCCTTTTTAGAAGCTATCATAATTGGAAGCTTCTTGTTATAGTAGTACATGAAACTCTGTACTCCAATATGTCATCTTGGTGGTGCTATTCATTTTGTCATTAGTTTAAAATTTTCATGCACATAATCACTTAAGTAATATAAATGATTTAAAAATTAAGTTGTTTGTAAATGATCTGGCGCTAGGTGTGCAAAGTCAAAGTCTGTTTTTCTTTTGCTGAGTACATTCTAGTAACCCATCTCTTTCAATGTTTTTCACTTAAAGCAGGAAGGCTGGTAATATTACCAGAAAATATAAAGCCATTTTTGACACTGCAGTTTCACGTGCCCTGTTTCCCACCGACCCATCAACTAATTCATCAACACTTGACACAATCTCTTCAGTGTGACACTTATACCAGTTGATGTTAATTTGATTGCCGTTAAAACCTTCCTTTCCTGACAACTGTTGTCAATTATACAAAATAAAATCAAGTATTCATAAGTAGACTGTAATAGGATATAGGCAGACAGATTTAATAATTCAGTTTTGCTGAGGCTTGAAAGGCATTAGTTGTGGCTGTTGTTCTCATTTGTAAAAAATTCATTGGATACACCTCTTGAGAGAGAAGGCAGACATAATTTTATTTATTTAGATTTTACAAAGAACCCAGATGTGTAGTGTTGGTTTAGCATTATCTCTGTTTAAGAGTAAGTGACATGAATTCTTATCAGTTACATATTATAGAAAGTAAATGTAATTTAATTTTGTGATTCTTTTTTATACTAATTTAAGTGCAAACATTCTGCAGTTGCTTTTTGACAATATCTGTAATGGAGTGTGGAATTCAACCCTGCATTTATGCAGAAAAAACAATACCTTTTCAAGACTGGGATGCCTGGCCTTTAATATGCTTGTAAAATATACATATTCCTCTATATCTGATATATACGAATAAATTCTAGTCGCTTCCCTCAGATGCATCTTCATCACACTATAGCATTAAAATGTGTGCTATGGCATATTTGAATTACACTTACAAGTTCACCTTACTGCTTATTGGCAAGTCACTTTTTTAAGCTTGTTGATAATTGGCAAAAAATTTGCAAGTAGAAATCTGTTAACTTTAATGTTCTCTGAGAAAACATTAAATACAGTTTTCAAAACTGTGTTGATTGACTTCTAATATATTATTCTTTACTGTGTACACTGATGTTTGTAACAAATACCATGTGGGTTGACTGTTAAAGTTCTGTGGAAGGGATTTGAATGTACTTTTGAAATCTAAAAATGGAAATATTTAAAAAATATTTTTACTTGTAAAATGCTAATTAAATAGGTGTAGTTGAAGACAAGATCTGCTCTAAATGATTCCTCAAAGCAAGAGCAGAAAAAGTGAAGGACAGAAGTGTGTAACTCCTTTTATAATGTGTCATTTACTTTGTTGTTTTTTAGCACTAGTCGGAATAAGTTATTCCTTCATGGGGTTTTTTTTCCTGAATTGAGAAATCTCTCTCTTCTGTCTCATCTTATGTCTTAGAACAGCTTTCTCAGACCCTTTTTCCAGGCCAGGAGCAGGGAAATGAAAATTAAGTTTTGGATACAGGACAAGTGGGATAGTTTCGTTTATTATGGCAAGAAAACCATCTTAATTTTTCATGTTGCTTTTCATCAAGAAACATGGCCAGTTCTAGAAATCAAGTGCTTTAAATATTAGCATATTTTCCAACCTTCTCTTTGAAAAAAGAGTAGACTTCATGATCAAGAAGGAAGCAGAGAGGAAGCACTGTCTTTTCATGATGCCACTCTACCTAAATTTTTCCTTGCCATTTTCAGAATCTGATTTGCAGGGAATTTCCATGAGTCAATGCATTCATTTTGAGGTATTTGGATTAAATCATCTGGTCTAGGATTATTCAAGAGTATTATTGCCTAACAAAGAACATTAGGTCATACTTGTATAACTGGCACGATATTCAGCATCTCTCTGGTTATTTAATGGCACCATTAGGCTGCTAAGAAAAGTTTAGTAGTAGGCTACAACAGAACAGCCTTTGCCTAAAACATCTGTGAAAGAAAAATGTCTGTAATGTACAGGAATGTATGCAATACACATGAGGTGATACAAATAACACAGTTTTGTTTCTGCAGCAAACTGAATCAACTCTACAGTGGGTGAGATTTTCTTTCCACAAGTATTTCAAATATTAAATCTTAATGTAATTAAGATAAAGTGGATCATTTTTTTTTTCATTAGAGCTTTCCATTAACATCAGATGATGCAATTTTGCATAGAATAAAGTATTTTCCTTTTGTGAAGTAATTGCTCTTAGTCTGTCAATACTGCTGTTTTGGGTTTCTTGTGTTAAGTGCACTTTCTATGGAAACTACCTGTTAAACAGGCTGAATATTAAACTAATTGTTTTAAGGGGAAATTATCCATCTTTCTGCTTAACAGAAACAACAGCATTTCCAAATCAAATAAAATAGGAATAAACAATTTAATTAATACACAGCAATTTTTCTTTTTTTAGTGACTTGCTTAAAATACCCTGGAAGTGAGAATACATTTAAGAAAATGTGTAACATCCTAAGTAATAGCTTGTTTTCAGAAGCCTATTTTTAAAATGGTGACTAATACTCAAGAATATCTATATAAAAATAAAATGTGATAGTGATAGTAGCACAATTTTATGTACATTACTATAATTTCAGGAGTTTCAAAATGTCCACACATAAAGAAATTAATGCATAAAATGTGATTAGCAAGTTTGGTAGTATTAAAAAAACAGATTTGGCTATCTGATTGTTGTCTAAAGTTTTAAAGTTGCAAAGTTTTCTTTCCTTGTTTTAGGCAACATGATGATGATGCATGGTGTTGATTAAAAGAAAGCTTATTATATAATTGGGTTTTACTTGATTAAGAAGCTTCCCTTTCTGGTTTGCAGGGGAATTTTTTTCCTCTTTTTCTCTTTTTTTTTTTTCCTGCTTAAATTTTTTTAAGTTTAGGGTGAAAATATAACCAGCATTTTCAAAGGACAACCTGTATTTAGTTTGAGAATTTTTGTTCAGGACCCTTTTCTTCAGGTTTCCTAGAGGCAGACAGATCATTGATGCATGTGTACATGTCCACCATTCCCAGAAGCTTTTGATGTGTACACATCCTTCAGTTATGTTCTGACTGAAGCACATACTGCATGAGTAGAATTCTTCCTGCTTACTCTGTATTAACTGTAGCTTTGTTTGACAAATCTAGGCCAGACATATAATGGCCCTAAATTAGTGCCATCATAGATGAGCTTTTTTATCTGTTTCAAAACACCATATAAGCTACTGAAATAAACATTATTTTTCTTTAGTATTCTATTAACACACAAAACAGCTTTAAAAAAAGATTTTTTTATTATCCATCATATCTCAAATTAATGTAAGTAAGAAGTCTGTTAATAATTAGCAATGTTTCTTTATAATGTGAAGTTACATAGTTATTTCCAGTACATAAAATTATTTTCATCCTTTGTATTCAGGTGCAGTTTTTCCACAGCAAAGCAACATTATGGTAAATTCTGGACAGGACTCAAATGATTGAGCTCCTGCTAAATCACCAAAATGAAACTGTAGTCCCAGAGCTTTCCTAAGCATTCAAGTTGCACAATTTCAACTGAAATGGTTTCAGAAATTGGTTTTGTTGCACTTGGGCAGCACCTTGCATGGACTAACTCTAAATTGATTTCTGCCTGTCAAATGATTAGGCTAAATTAATATTACATTACATATTGTAAATTAGTTTAAATGTCCTCATGAATTTTGTGCTACTTTTCATAAATGATTAATCTGTTTAGGCCCAGTGTCATTGTTTTAAATCAACCCTTAAATTCTAATTTAGATAATTCCAAAATTTCACTTGAATGATGGAAATAAGTCAGATGTTCAAAATTTTCAACTTGTCCACTGGTTTTGAATTACTGTGTACTTATGGAAAATGACCATCTGAGTGCCCTCACTGTATAAAGTGAGGGTTTAGTTTTATTCATTCTACTTTATGTGTAGCCTTAGGAAAATTTCTGATTCACTGGACTCAGTGTGGAATTTCTTTTTCTTTTTCTTTCTTTATTATTTTCTTTTTGTAAACAGCTATGTTTTGATTGGTAACTAGTTGAAATATTTAATGACATTTCCTTAAAGTAGCTGAAAAGTTAAAAAATTTAATTCTTTGTGTGCTGTAAAATAATTGTCAGGTTCAAGAGTTATCACTGAATTCCGAAGGAACAGCAATTCCTGACATGATTTTTTTTTTTTCTGGCAAGTTATATGCAGATTAGAAATGTAAGAGATTTTTAACACTCACCTAAAACATTCTGCTAAAGTATGTAACCTCTTCTTCCACAATTTCTTTGTGCAGTTTTTGGTTTTAATTTTGTCATGAGGGAGGAGGGTGCAATGCTTCCAAGCCTTTTAAAATGGACCAATTAAAAGAGCTGTTTTTCAAAAAGACGTAGATTTTTAGAAGTTTTATGTACTGCTGACTCAAATACCTCTCAAAGGTAAAGTACATGGGACTTCCACACAATACACAGTGGAGACTATTTAGTTTTACAAAAGTCCAAGGGTTTGATAGAGGTGGAGAGTTGTTTTTATACTTTCTAATTATATGTTTAATCTTCCATGTCTATAGCTTAGTTAAGCCAGATTTCAAATCAGTGCCTTATAGAATAATTAAAATTACTTAGTCAAATCTGCTGCAGTATTTGAGGTAGAGGATTTTATTGTTTCAGTTTTGCTTTTGTGATCGCTATTGAAAGCTGACTTGGCAGAAAGCAGTCCCTTTTTCTGGATAAAAGGGAAACAGGCTATGAGATAAGTTATTGATGAAATTAGCTGCTGAAGTGAAGAGGAAATGCAGCTGGCCAATACATGTCATAGTGTGAGCTCTATTAAATGAATATATGTGCAGTCAACCATTCACAGGAGCCACACTGGTCTTGAACTGCATTGATCTATAGTATAATTCTAAATGGAATTGATGGAAGAGAGCAACCATTGACAGGAAGGGTAAAGAGAGCCATGAAATGTCTTGTACAGGAAAAGTATGATGGAGAGTAGGCTCATCTACGCCATGGACAGAAAGTGCAGTGATGCTGTGATATTTCCATGTGTTCCTAGGTAATTCACACTTCATTGTAATGCAGTGGATGTCACAGGACTCTTCAAAAAGTGCTTTATAGTATTTTATTTTCAAAAGAAAATCCATAAAGAATTCTGTCAAGAATTTAAAACCAGCTTTTCAAGAACTTTAGACACAGCTTTGCAGCTTCCATCTGAGCTTTGGGTGAAACTTAGCTGTGATAGTGTCTATATTAACATCTAAAGATTTTTTAACTTATGATGCACTTAATATAAATATAGTTGTTACATGAAAGTTGGTAAGATTCTTTCAAGTCTGTTGTGCAGAAATGCTACCTTCTAGTCACATACAATTTCAGGTGGCTTCTCTCTCAAGCATGTCCTTTCAGACAGTTAGCTCATCAAACTGCTTAATTTTCAGGCCTGGATGGATAAAACATTGGGTTCTTTTGCATTCTACTTACACCAGGGTCCACATGTCCTGCAAAATAATCTCTTAATTTTGTGTTCACTGGTAGGTACCCTTTCTTGATGTATTGCCTTGACATATTCTAGCAGGCTGTCTTCTTGTCTGTTGTAAGACTCAAACCTGGATAAACTCCTTTGTAGTGTTTCCTTCCATTTGATTGCTATCACATCACTTCTAGGGTAGTGAAACTATTTTGTTAGTTTTTATTGGGTTGGTTGAAATACGGAATTATGAGTTCATATATACACATATGTCTATACACATTTGTTAAAATTTACAAATAACTTGTAAAATCTGTTCTTTGCACATCCATAGCACCCACTAGCAATACTGTATGCAGTTGTTAGGCTGTAGCATAATAGAAGTCGCAATTACTACTTCAGAAATATTTAAGTCTTCTCTAGCGTAGCAATTGTGAAGAGTATTGCTAAAATTTTACCACCTTTTTAAAAGGCTTCAGGCTTGATGGAATTGTAGTTAATTGTGTATTTTGTAATAGATTTGCAATGTTCGTGTGTGGTCTTTTTTGAATCTTACATTAGTAACATATGTAATACTCCAGACTACTTGATGACATCCATCAAACTAGTTATGGGCTGAGAGGAGGCTCTTCAGTGGTCTCAGTTTTCTATTTCTTGAATGTCTTCTGTCTGTACAGCACACTGATTCTCTCCAGTGTGTATCAGTGTGTCTTGAGCTTCCCTCATATCTCAAGTACTTTGCATGTGTTGACAGGTTTCTTTAGTCTGGGATCCCTGATAGTTGCAGATGATTCAAAATTACTTCCTTTAAGTACGATATATTGGGACCCACATTGTTTTGAATGCTATCAATGTTAAGGATTTATTTAAACTTTTTTTTCAGAGAAGCCAGGACACAATATGCAATGGAAGTTTGTGATGCAATACCAGAAAGGAGAAAAAAAAAATCACAGGCATCAGTTAATTATGCTGTTGTATTGGAATTGTATGAGTGACAGAATTCTATAAAGAAATAAAATTAAACCTTTTTCAACTTCAGTTGAAGTTGTATCTCTTGCTGATAACCTTTGAAAACCTGTTTAGAAACTATGAAGAAGCCTGTTGAATAGAACTTATTTATAAACAGACATATTGCTAATTTTATCAGAAAAATGGTGCAATTGTGTGATATCTAAAGCAGTCCTGGAAGAAAGCACACAGACACTCCGAAATACAAATCCCTTTATATGTAGCACATTTATTTAAAAATGGTTGTAAACTGTGTTGTTTTCACTCTTCTAAATGTTTTAACCCAAACTGAATTTTTGAAATTAAAATAATAGTTTGATGTCTGTTTGTAACTTCAAGGTTCGTGTTTCATTCGAACTGACCAGCTGGATGGAGAAACAGACTGGAAACTGAAGGTTGCTGTCAGTTGCACACAAAGATTGCCAGCTTTGGGAGTAAGTATTTTGTCTGTTTGCTTTTAAGGTATCTTCTATGTGTCCATATATATCTGTTATCTAAAAGATTGTTACAGTTACTGAAGTACTGGAAAATACCTGTTCATAGAGTCTTAGTTTTTGCAGTAAATAAGACACAGATATTCGACTGGATGCTGAATGAGAAGTTGGTTATGCAAATATTCTTGACTTTGCACTGAAAAGAAACTGAGCCAGAATTGGATTTTTGTCTTTCAACTCAGTCATTCTGATTGTTGTCCCCACTGAGATCCACACTCTGCAGAAGCAAATCACAGTTACAGTGGTTTCAACCAAACGTTGGACTGCAAGTGCAAATTATTCTTGCCTCAGGAACCATTGCTTTAATCCCTAACTTGTGAGCTTGGGAAAGGGTAGTGTGCTCCTGGAAGGTAAAGTGCTTTTTGTCATCAACGTGCTTTCTGGTCTAGGTGCAATGTCTTGCAAGGAGGGCTCTATAAGAGTGGCCTGAATGTGTGTATTTTTGTGTCATGTCACGGGTAAATCTAAAATTATGAAAAAGGACACAGGGGTTATGTGTGTATGTGTATGTATACACATTCAAAATAGACACATACCTACAAAAGCATAGGTAAAATTGTGTAAATGTCTCCTAACAAGAAGCTGGATTGTATCCCTTGTACTGGGGACACTTGTTGTTATACAGGCAAGTTGGCTTGGTATTAAGAGACTTTCTCTGAGAACATACTCAAGTCACTAGCTTGTGGAAATTTACCTCTACAGAATTTCTGGTGTTTCAACACTAAATCTTTCAGGTACGTTATTAAAGGCAAATATACCTTAAGAGGACTGTTTAAATAGAAAAAGTATTAGATTATCTTAGCAGGACTTCTGCAGTTACACTTCAGAATTAAAGTTGCTGCCAGACTCAAATTAGCAAAAAGGAGAGTTTTTTCCTGTGTTCATATTTTCTGGCTACTGGTTTCACATGTGATAGGAGAAGGAAAAAATGGCTACGTTTGAGTTTAGAGGATTAGCAACAAGGGATGGAACCAAAGGTTGGTCATGCCAGACAGAGATGCCAAGTCAGGCTTCAAGTCAGGAGTTCTGATGCAAGAACAGGCTTTAACCAGTATTCTGTAACCTGCAGCTGCATTTCTTCTTTGTAATAATGTCTCTCCTGTAGGTTTTTAACATTTAATAATGGCCTTCTCTTGTTTTCTCATTAAAAGAAAATCATAGCCAAATTTGGGACAGATGCATGTGTTTAACTAAAATACAGTGAACTTTCTATATTTGACTTTTTTTAAATTAAGTAATGCTTTTCAGATAGTTCAAATGTGTTCAGCTTAGCCATTATGTTTTCCCTTTTTGGAAACATCAGTGACTGCAGTTGGCAAATACAGCTCTGTGCAAAGCACTGCCTCTGGGTTTTGTTTGCTGGTTATAATTTTGATGTTCTGAGCTTAGAAATTTTGGTGTGCTGAGGCTGATGAAATCTGGAATAAGTTACAAAGCAAAAGTTTTTCTACGTTGTCCTTTGGAAATGGAAAGAAAAAAAGTGTAGTGTTAATTTTTTTTTCCCTAAAAAATTCAAATCCATGTCTGAAGCTTTTCCCTCCTTGTTAGGAAGAAAGAGATCTGGTGGAGCATGGAATTTTTGTACTGTAACTTTTGTATGTTTAAAAGAAATATAAATCAATTATCAGTAGACTTGATGCTTAAATAAAGCATTAAGCCTCTATGGAAATAATACAAAATTCTGCTTAAATCTGTACATTATGATTTGGAAAAAAAAATCACTGTAGTTTTTTAGAAATAGGAGTGGTTGGAGTGTCTGCATTTGAATGGTGTGACATGCAGCCTCATCTTCCCTTGGATGTGAAGGTTTGCTTCAGGTGGTGGTTGTTCGGGGCATGTGAAGGAAGACAAGATACCACCAAGAAATTATTTGTGGATCTTGGAAACAGTATACGGGAGTCAACTGTACAATATGGTAACCATTTCTTCCTTAGTTGTTCCCACTTATGGCTTTTAACCTCCCTCTAACTGATCTGTGCTTCTTGCAAGATCTTTATACACTCCCTCTTGAGCTGTAGGTGACCACCTGAGTTGCATCATGAGGTGCAGTTAATCGGGAGCTGCTTACACTTGACACACCTTTCCTGGCTACCAGCAGCATGTGGAAGCCACCAAGCAGTTGCTGTGCCTCTGCCCTTTCTCACACCATGCAGTTGTTGGTGCTTACCCATGCTACACAAGGCTTTGTCTGCTTTAAGATGACATTTCGTCCTGAAGTAACTGCCACTGGGTGTAATACTTCTTGCAAACTAAACGAAGCCATCTCCAAATGTTCATACTGTGTGGTCTACTCAAACCTCTGACACTTGGGGGTTCCTTATTGAGATGGTTTTAAATCGTTGCTTCCAAACAAGTCTTAGACTGTTTGCAGGGCTCATGTCATACATCTGCTTTGCTCCTAAAGCCCCATCTGTGACTGACTGGTGAAGTGGTAGCCTAATGCACCCAACTGTAAATGATTTTTAAGGGATCCCCATATCCTTCAATGCTCAGCGCGCATCACAGAATACTGTTTCTGTTCCTGTGGACAGCACATTGGTAATTCGTAGATTTCTGCAAAGACACTTTCACCTTTATTCAAATGAAAGTAATATACAGGAGTGTCAGTCTTATAAAGAAACTCAGTGGATAGACAACTTCAGAGATTAGTATGAAGGTCTAAGCAAACTATATCAAACAAAAAATAACATGAAATTATTTTAGTGTAAGACTAATTTTTGTGCTTTATAATAGAGTTATATTTGTATTTGGGCCCTACAGGTAGTCTTTTTTTTTTTAATTAAAAACGTTAAAATGTAGTGTCCAGAATTACTCATTTATGGTTATGGTAAAAATAATGGTTTTGAGAAAAAAAGAGCAAAATTAGGCTGCATGCTTTAAACAAGGAGGGATAGTATTTGAAACTTTACACACAACTTAACTAAAAAAGAGATGCTTAAAATATGGAGAAGGTAACTTTGGCAGAAACTTGCTCTTGGAAGCAGCGTGGCACAGGTCCGAGCACTTTGTGCGGCGGTCTGGGATCAGCGCTGGGTTCCTTTTCCCTACAAAGTGCCAGGCGGCTCGGGCATCGCCCCTTGCAGGCGCTGCAGAGGCGGCAGGGCGGGGGTGCTGCTGCTGGTGTGCAGCACGAGTGCCGCTCTGCGCCCCGGACCGGCCGCGGCGGCGGCCCTGAGGCCTCGGGGCCCCGCCCGCTTCTCCCGCCGCGGCCGCCTTGACTGCAGCCCTGAGGGGCCCGGGCCGCCCCCTGCCGGCCGCCGCCACCGCGCCGGGACCCGGCCCCGGGAAGGGCCGGCTGGGGCAGCTCGCTGCGGGAGGTCGGGGGGCGACGGCACTCCTCGTCCCCCGAGGTTAGATACCCGGAGGTAAATCTGGCTGTGATGAGCCAGAGTTCTCCCAGGGAGAGCCCGTGCCAAGCGGGGCAGCGGGGCGCAGTCCCTGCGGCTCTGCACTCGCTATCCCCGGGCTGCCGTCTCGGTGTGTTGCCGGATGGATCACACCATTCCAGCCAGCCCTCTGCCTGCAGTGGTAGTTGGGCATCACAGGAGCGCTTTGCCTGGCCTCAGGGACTCATCACACTTAAAGCAATGCCTACTGCAGTGGCTTCTCCACGTGCTTGTGGCACATTTTCAAAGCTGAGGCTTACAGTTCATGTTTATATATATTGAAATATATTTTTAGTAATTTAAAAATACAATTTATGCAAGTTGAGTATAAAATAGACTGTGAACAATTAGGTCTTGTGTTTGACAGATTATACTCTCTGTAATTGTCACTCATTTTGATTTCTTTAGTTATCAGATGTAAAAACATGGTCATTAAGGTTTGGAAAAGACCTCTAAGATTGTCAAATCTGACCACTAACCCAGCCGCACCGTGTTCACCACTATACCATGTCCCCAAGTGCTACAGCCACACACCTTTTCAACACTTCAGGGATGGTGATACTTCCCTGGGCAGCCTGTTCCAATGCCTGGCCACCCTTTCAGTGAAGAAATTTTTGCTAAGATCTTATCTAAACCTCCCCTGAAGCAACTCGGGGCCATTTCCTCTGCTCCTGTCACTTGTTACCTGGGAGAAGAGACCGACCCCCACCTTGCTACAAGCTCCTTTCAGGTAGGAGAGTGAGTATCTTGTGTTGGCATGAGCTGTCAGCCGTGTCAACAGAGCAGCACTGTAATCCTACCCACTGTGACACCCAGAACAAACAAACCTGCAGACCTTCAGAGCTTTTCTTAAAGAACAGATGACACCACCAAGACGATCGGTACAGATTTTGTTGTCTTTCTAAAGCACTTAATGTGATCAGAGAATTAAAATTTCAGCAAGTCACTTAATGATGGCTGAGCAGCAAATATGGTAACACCTAGATTAGGTTTCTTGAAGTTTCATAGTTATAGGTGGGACAGCTCTGGTGATACACTAGTTCTGAGGCATTCTTCTCTAGCTTGTGTGATCAACTATATTTATTAACAGCAGTGAGGTCACTGTAATTTTCAATAAATGGTGACTTGCTGATTTATATGAGAAGATCCATACAGCAGTAAACAATACCATTTACATTTAATTAGTTTTATTGAACCAAAGGCAATTTTATTTGCAATGAACTACATGTTATGATTAAGAATGTATTTTAATGATCTTTAAGTAAGGTGAACAAATGTTGCCCTTGACCTGATAGAGGAGATTTTTCTATGTTACTGATAACTTCATGGTGATTTTTAAATTGTGAAATGCAAAAGAGAACATTTTCATTATTGTACCAACATAAAGCCATTTTCTGACTTGCTGTGTAGAAGGATGAAATGCATTCTTCTGAATTATTATTTTCACATATCATTAAATGCATATTCTTAAGAAAAATCTCATCTACTGTTGTCTAAGGATTTTTCTTTTTACTTGAGATTCAAGTCTTTCATGTAGTTTCTTTAAGCTAGAACTGTTACAATCCCCACGCAAACATAGTTTTTTGTCTTGAGTAAGAAAATAACTGATGTCATGTGCCCTTACTGCATCCTAAAAGCAATGTAATTTTAGATGTGGAATAGTGTTTCCACTGAAGGTATCAGTAGAACTATTTGTCTTCAGTGAATCAGCAGTTCCATGTATTAGTATGAAAATAAGTCTTTACTGAAGCTGAGTTTCACAAAGATCAAGTCTACCATTAGTTAAATCATTAATGAAAAGTAGTTGCCTTTTCTAAAAATAATATATGCAAATCGTTTAAGGTAATTTCCCTTTCCCCTGATATTATATAAGGGAAAGCAATGACCTAACAAGGTAAATTTTTCTTGCCTGGTGAGAAGAAATTATATTTACATATACTGTTGCCTACTAATCTTGACATCTCCTTGTTAAAGTCACCTTCACAACTTCTTTCAAGACAGTGAGATGACAAATGCACAGCTTCCATATTGGAAAAGCCACCTTGGTGTAGAAACATTTTTTATTATTACAGTAACCTTTGCTGTTTGTTGAGTGCAGTTCATCAGAAATTTGTCTTCTGTAACTATCATTCTTCAGGTTTTTCATTCTTTACCTTGTATTATAAAGCTTCTGTATTTTATTGGCCTGAGAATGATGTCTATTTGGGGTACAGAGCACTTGGCTGCAGAAAATAATCTTTTTAACTTTTTCTTTACCCTAATAATGAAAAAATACGTCAGAAATCTACTGAGAACAAGTAATGTGCTTTTATGTCTTTTTGCTAGTCATGAATGAAATGCCAATGAGCTATCATCCTAGATTTCTTTCAGATCATAGGTTTTTATGTGTTTTAGTTTTAGAAAAATATTTTCTGGAATACTATGCCAGTTCTAGTTTGTGGCATTTCAGAGTAATGCCAAAAATGTATAGGAAATGTGCAGATCTGTTTTTCACAAAGGTAAGTAAGTTTGGTTTGGAGTTGAAATTCAAAAAGACAAAAAATGGTAACATGAAAGTTTAGGTGATAAATTAGGAATACAAAAGAGGAACTAAAACTTTAAAAGACACCAAAGGAGTATGGTAGATAGCAATTTTTACATTTGAAATGTAACAAAGGAGAACATCACAGCAGAAAAAAATAGAAGTATTAGAAAGCAGGAAAATATATTACTGTACAAGTACTAATACACTTCAAAAAGGTGGCTATTTCTACTTTCTTCTATTTTAATGTTGCTTTCCTCTAAGGTGCTCTTTGAAAAAAGAGAAGTTGACGCATTTCACTAGCAGTTTTTATTGTGTATATGGGTATGTGTGTGGTATTAGTTTTCTTCTGTGCTATCCACTACTGAAGGACTCTTTATTTTTCTTTGCATAATCAAGCACATAATAGCTTGGATTAGCTAAATTGTAGGTGATAACAGATTGGAAAGAAGTGAATGATGAAGATATAGGACACCACATGTGTATTAGTTTCATATGAATTATTTCTCGTGAACCTGTTGAAAGTAGGCTGGAAGAACAGGGATTCAATGAATGAACTTCATGTGAAAGACTACAATAAATGTCTAGAGGCTTAAGATAAAATAATTTGTGAGATTCAGATTTGATTCATGTTTTGAAAAGCACATGAAATAAAAAGTGTGTTTTTTGCAAGCTATGAAATGAGAGATTTCTTGTCTGCAGAATATAAATACAAATTCATTACTTATAGAGCTACACATTTTTAAAGTCAAACATACATAAATGTACATTATATTTTAAGGAAACATTCATTTTGATAAGGAAAAGCAAAAAAATAATTGTGTTCATCAATTTAGCCATTTTATCAGAGAAACTAAAGGATATAAATTTGTTGGGCTTAAAGACATTATCATGGGTAGACAATTGCACCTTTAGTTATTTTTTGTACTGCTCAAATTGTGAAATACCAAAATGTAGTTGTTTCTTCTTACATTCAAAATTATGGCAAAAAAATAATGGCATACTTTTAAAAGTAGCCTTTGAGCCAAGGTGCATATATGTCCACACAGGAACGTGTAAAATTAATTCTACTTTTGAAGGCAGGACATTCTAGCTCACATGAACTGGGGGATATTGTGCCTGTGTAGTTTGCTCCCCAGAGATGGTGTCTGATTAGACTTCAGCAAGATTCATCTAGTAATAAAGGATGGAGACAACTCCATATAATAATTAGGTGCTACATACATTGGGAAGGTGTACGAACCTTGCATTTGTTAGGAGGTTAGTATTCTTATGTCGACTGGGACTTGGTATCAAGCATGTGCTCCTCTCTGGAGTAGAAATTGGATTGTTGTAGATCCATGCATGAATGGTCAACTCCTGTTGAAATCTGTTAGCTGCTGTTGGTCCTGACTATCTAAAAAGCACCAAAACATTTGCTTTTGTGATGAAAAGAAAGTCCTTTGTATCAGGGTTTTAGTCTGTGGTATTCCTTCTGTGAAAAGTGGATATTTTAGAACAAGTATCGGATGAAATAATTGTTTCAGAATTTTAAGGTGAACCTACCTGGATCTCAAGGGACAGCACTTAAGATCTAACAATCATGAGATTTATTTTTTTTACTTCTCTTGTTTATACCATACTGCAGTCAATTTTTAGAGCCTTCTACTCTAGTATCTTGAGAGTTTCCTGTTCTTCTTAGTTTTAGGGTAGGAATGTTCATGGTTTGTTTGCTGTCATGAGTAGTGGTACCATATATATTAGACCAAATTTTATCAGACTAGTTTTGGTGTATCCCTGATGTTGTATATTTGAGTAATCCTGTTGATGTAGCCAGGTTTTCCTGAAGCTGATGGTGTTTTCTCATGGGTTTTTCATAGAAGTGCTAGAGCATTCAAGAGAACTTGAATCAATTTCTTTTTTTCCTCTTCTATTCAGTTGGCTTTGTTCTTCCTGGAAAAGTATTTTGTTTCCAATTTCATTTAAAAAAACCCAAACAAATGAAAAAAAACCGCTTTATTTTCAAAAGAACAAATCTATGGAAAATATTGTGAGATTACGTTGTTATTAATTAAAATAGGGCTGTTAAGAGAAAATTAATTAGATAAAATATCTAATGCATGTTATAAATGTAAAACAGGTTAGTGTTTGAACTATCAACGTATTTAGGATATAAGTTTGGATCTAGTTCCTCTGTAGCAAGACGTATTGTAAAAAAACAGCATGTTTCTTAGTTGCGCAAAAATTGCTT
The DNA here is from genome assembly GCA_013398175.1 of Climacteris rufus. Taxonomy (NCBI): domain Eukaryota; kingdom Metazoa; phylum Chordata; class Aves; order Passeriformes; family Climacteridae; genus Climacteris; species Climacteris rufus. Next base: position 1,967,322 of record VZRZ01004300.1, on the reverse strand, counting down.
GAACTTAGTTTGGGGTGGGTTGGTGGGGGTCATAAACTGGAATCTTTGCCAGTTCTTCTATATTTAAGTTTAAATAATAGTAAGTACCTTAATCTGTTTTACAGGATCTCTTTTCAATCAATGCTTATGTTTATGCTCAGAAGCCACAGCTGGATATCCACAGTTTTGAGGGTACCTTCACACGGGTAAGTAGTGTATGTAAATACAGTCCCACTTCTCTTTAATTTCTCAGTGTAAGTGAAACCTACACTTAGTGTCAACACTGTAGCAGATCTTTCCTTGGCTTTACAGCAGTATCTTTTTCAATGTTCCTGCCATGGCAACACTTCCTATAAGAGATACTCTGTTAAGCATGTATTGCAGAAAGCTGATGCATAAGGAATATCTGAAAAAAAAACAGAATCAGAGAGTTGAACACTTGTTGGTTGACATCACTATAATCTTTTGATGTGAAACTCTTTCTAAACCATGTATTTTGTTTCCAAGCATCTGATGTATTGTTCATATATATCAAGAACCGACAAGTTGAATAATAATAGTACACTGAGACAGTGCTTCTGCTAGTTTATGTGCAATAAAAGTGTGCTTTGTTTAACAGCATTTCTTCTGTATTTCCAAAGTTCAGTTTTCTCAAAAAGTACAATAAAACTAAAAGCTACTTGTGGGGGCTTTCTTGAGTCTCTTCTCCAGAGATAATTGTGTTCAAAACTAAATGTGAAAATAACAATACAATAATACCTGTGACTTGTTTCTGTTGTTTTCAAAAGGTGGCCTGCTAAAGTTGACCCTTTAAAGCAGAGTGTCCTAGTAGGTAGTAATTCTTTTTATTTAAATAGGTTTACAGTTTTGTAGCATTATGTTAGCAGATATAGTGATTGTTCTGTTTATTTTAGCCAAACTCAGTGGTGTTAGACTTGTTCCTCTTGATAGTTTGTTTCTAAAATAATTTGGGAGGATTAACTGCTGTGGAGGTAAAGAGAAGGGTTTTTTACCCTCAAATTGGTAATAGATTTTGTTCTGTAATTGGAATTCCAGTTCACAATTCTAAATACACTGATGAATGAGATATTGCAGTTGCTGGCTCTCAAAGACCAATATATACCAGTTACGTAGTCCATGCTGCCTACAAAGTAAATGTCATTTGTTCACACCTTCTAAAGCAGTAAGCAACAGTGTTTACTTAAACCTTGTATTGACCAATTGTCCAAATGAAACTTCTATTAACAGCTGTAAATTCGTGTTATTCCTGTCTCAGTGGCTAAGTGTGTACTTTCCTAAATATATATTCACCTATTTGGAGCCTTTTTAAGAGCTGGTATATGCAATTAAGACATTGGGAAATCATCACTAAACAGTTGCTCCATGTTGTGGGTTCTGCTTGTACATGTAATGTACAGGCTGTATGATTCAAACATCCCAATATTTCTAAATAACTGTGATGCATTTTATGGTTTCAGGATTGCATGTTTTTCTGGATGCTTCAGTAGGAAGGACAGTTTAAACTGAACTTCTGTGTTCAAGCATCTGAGGGCATTGCCCTCAGATTTGGTTCACAGTGAATCACACTAGATATTTTTAGAAGGTTTTTTTTTTGTTAGTGGCCTACCTTCTGCATTGCAAAATGTTGTTTTAGGATACTTGTTTACTGATTTATCTTTCTACTTTTGCTGTGAGCCTTTACGTCTTACAATAAATCAGTACTCGCATCTAATTTCTATTTTATGTTAAAGTAAAAAAAATTACTGTGCTTAGTGATGCTAATGCATACATTTTTTTCTATTTAAGCATTGATGTTCAAAGAATTCTTGCAAGAGTAGGTTGACAGGGTAATAGTACATTGATTTTTCTTTTTCTTTTTTCCCCCCATTATGGAGACAGAGTACTAACAATGTGAAAGACAAACTTAGATAATTTCAAGAAGTGCGTGTCCATAACACAAACCAGAAACTTAGGAGCACAGCGCTGGAGTTTTTATAAGCAAGCAAATTCTAAATCCTTCTCCCTGAGAAATACATCCACAGAAAATCTACACCTGCATAACCATGTCAGGAGGCATTAAAACTCTGCTGTACTCTGTTGTTATCTGCCAGCTTCACATGAAGTTTTCTGTTGTTCTCCATGTATTTTGGTGTGTTATATGTAGTCAGCGCATGAAAATGAGTATGTGTGCTTGCATGCTCGTGTCTGGCCCTTAAATAATGACATAAACTAATTCGTCTCCACCTCTCGCCTTTACTGGACAACCCATCAAGAAACAATAGATGAGCTAAATTAGTGTTTTGTGAAAATTTATGAGATTGTTTTATTTGTTCTGAGGGCATCATCCATGTCTTGGCCAAGCTTATTTTTAAATAGTGGTGTACAGAACAAGGATGTGCACAGATGTAATTACTAGAGTTTCTCTTCTATCTGATGCTCCTCTATAAGCTTGATAAATTAGGAAGCTATTTTATCAACCCTGAAAAAGCAAGAGAAATGCATGTCTGCATGAAAACCAGAAAACCAGCAAAAGGTAGCCATACTTCTTAACCCAACTTTTGCCATTTGGAGCCTAAAGAGTACTCCAGAGCATTACATCCGTGTCTATTGGCATGGCCAGTATTATTCAATCTTTGCTTAGTTCTGTAGAGAATCGTGGAAAATCTCTCTTTTACTTTTAACCTTGGCTGGTTTTTGTTTAAATTTGAGTTCTTCTTTCACCGTTCCATTAAGAGTATTTTCCTTTAATTTCTTCTATATTGCAGCTCTGTGCTGTCACTATAGTCTCTTCATTTACTTTGGGAATATATCTTTGTATTCTAATAGAAATCTTAGACAAATTCCATTGAATTTAGTTCAACTACTCTAATAAGCTTTTCCCCCTATTGTACAGAACTCTATTATATCATATCTGTAATTTTTACCAATACAGCATCTTGTCAGATGCTTAAAAAAACCCCTACTCTGATTCAAGACCTGGTGCATGTAACTGTATTCGTTTATGAGTAAAATCTCTGTCCTGAGGCTAATTATAGATGTTTCCTTGGGTAAGGCTTGTATTTTAATAGAGAGAATGTAAAGTCTTTTTTTAACTTCATATTTGCTGTTGAGGAATTACCTGTTTTTGAACAAATGATTGTGTTCAATCTGGCTTACTTTAATGTTGCCACTGAAGGGAATGGTATTGTGTTTTGTAAATCCTTTTGGCTCCCCTTCCTTATGCTGGCAGCAACAGCTATGTAGATAGCTTGACTAAGGAGCAAAGTTGTGTAGAACCTAATCTGACCCTGTCCAAAACACACATGCCACTAAAAGGAACATAGCCAGAAGAATTAACTGTGGGGTTGGGGTGGGGAAGGAATCTCTTTCAGTGATTCAAGTAAAGTAATGCATCTTCTTCCACTTTCCTACAAAAGTTGTTGGCAGTTGTTACACTGCATCCTGTCAGGCAGGATAGAGCTAGAAAAGGTCAAATAGGAGTGGTACACGGATTCACTAGGGGATTAGGTATTTAGTCTCAAAGGCCTTTGTCATTATTTGCAAAAATATCTGAAATATTGTGGCTCTGAAACTTTTCAGTTGACTCCTTGAAATCTGCCATGATCCTTGGTCAGCTGTATTATGAATTTGGGACTGAGAGTAGGTATATTCAGTTTTTATTTCACTGATCATCTTTCCTTTTTCTCTGCACTTGCAAGAGCCACAGACTAAATTCTGTATAGACAGTTTAAACCTCTATGATCAATGCTGTACATGGATTTAAAAACTGAACCTGAATATGAAGCTTGAATATAATACTGAACTGCACTATTCTGGTAATGATGAAATTAATTCAGAATTCAAAGACCAATAAACATACAGCTGCCAAATGAAATTCAACCCACAAGACTTTAAGTGGAAACTGTGTCAGCTGGACAAAGAAGCCCTTGTATGTCAAATTTCTCCTACAAGGTTGAGTGATGGAATTCATTTAACCTGAAACATATATTGTTCTGTTAGTGTCAGAAAATTTTCAGAAATTTCACCTTAACACAGGTCTGGTCTTACTCAGAAATTGCAGTACTTGTCCTTCCCTGCTTCATCTATCCCTACTATCTCTCTGGAAGTAGAAATAGTAAAAGTGTGAAACGGCTAAACTCATAACATAAATACACCTTTTATTTTTCATTTGAATAATTTATGACAAAATAAAAATAAGGGAAATCATGATCTGTTTGGGTATGGAAGTTGTGGTATTTGGGAAATGGAAGCAACTATAGAAAGGTGACAATGTTAGGTGAGGCTATAGAGACATGAAAGGATCATAATGAAATAAGCAGAAGCTAGGTGATTGGCCAGACCATTCTGTGGATGAACAGGAGTGGAAAGAGAGAGAGCTCATTTGATGTTTTCCTATTTTGAATGACCTAAAAGAAGGTATTTCGCTAAGTTTTGTAGCAGTGGTAGACATTGGACAAGTGACTTTTTCCTGGTTGTGTTGTCAGCTATCCATAATCATTGCAGGACTTTTGATTTCTTCTTGTAAGACGGAAGAATTTCATAATTCACTGTTTTAAGAGTTGCTAGCTGAAGAATAAGGGAGAACAAAAGATTTACTTGGCTTAGTATCCTGTTCTTGACAATAGCCAGAAGCAGAGTGCTGGGAAAGAGAATACAACTAGAATAAGGACACAGTAGTGCCTTCTCAAAAGGGTCACCTGTCTCTTAACAACTCAAGATACGGGAACTTCCTGACTTAGAGCTGGTTTCTGTAAGTAACCTGCAATGCATTTTCCTTCTTTAAACTTACCCAGTTCACCCTTGAATCTGTGTAACCTTTTAGCATTTAAATAGGAAGAAGTTGCACAGGTTAAAATCAAATTTCAAGAAGTGCAATTGCCTGATATTTTAATTTTGCTGACTTTCTTAATGATTTTCTTTTTCTTTTGGAAGAGTAAGCAGTATCTATCCTCCCTTTTTAGGTGCCTGTTTTATACCTGTCTGTCATACTCCTCTTTAGAGTTCAGATTTATTTAGTCGTATCTAGTATGGTAGCTACATTGACCACCCTTATTGCTCTTTTTGAACATTTTCCAGTTCTTTATACTTTCTGTTTGAAATAATCACAGAAATTATCAAAGAACCCAAATAATTTGGGAGCAATTGCAAATCAGACCAGGAATCTAAGCATTATAAATTAGGAATATAGCAAATAATTCTTGCAGTACTAATTACTTAGCTAAGAATCAGAAAATAATTCCCCTTTTTCTTAATTTAAGGCTAATCTTATAGAACATTGATGATTAACTTCACAGAACCACAGAATATTCTGAATTGGAAGGGACTCACACGGATCATCAAGTCCAAATCTTAAGTGAATGGTCCATAATGCGGATTGAAGCCATGACCTTGGCATAATTAGCACCATGCTCTGACCAGCTGAGCTAATCTCAGGGTTGTCAGAATAGAAGTCTTGATTCAAAACTTGTGGTTTTCTTCCTAGGGCTAATTCCATATCCTCCCTCTCTTATCCTCTGTTTTTGACAGAATGGTTCTCTGTGCCTTTCAAACAATGATTTTTCCTCACTTAAGAAAATAAGAACTATCGTTCCTTTGATATATAGGGTTCTATTGATATACGCACAAAAATGTATCTGTTTAGTTAGAGATTTTTCTTTTCTAAAATCAGAAATTTCTGTGTAATTCATCCTGTGCCTGGTGGTTGTTTCAAAATAGAGATGAAAAATGAACGTAGGTTTTGATTATTGACAATATGTAGAATTTATTATGTACTTTGATAAATAAGTCATCCTCCCTTTCCTGCAAAATGTTTAGCACCAATCTGTAATTTGATCGAATACACTTGATTATCCTACCTCCTAAAGTTTCCTTTAGTTGTAAACAGCACATTACACAGCTGCTAATGAGTAACAAATCTGTACATGTTCCAAATTGATTATGAGAGATTGTCTTTTACAATCTGCAGATCATTATTGCTGGGGGGGGAAGGGAAGTTTAAAGTAATCATGGAAGCAGTTTTCTATTGGAAGTATTTTCCAAGGCGTAAAAATTCTATAAGTTTGTGGTAAGAGAATACAAGCGTACATTCATTTTTAGAAGTCTAAATATTCTTCCCTGAAGTTTATATAATGTTGATAAGGTGCAAAATTATGATAACCATAACATACTGTATGAATTATAGATTATTTAAATAGAGAACAGGGTATTAATTTTTGGTGGTTAGTGTTCACAACTCACTTTATCTGCTTCCTATAGCAAACTGTTCTGCAGTTAGATGCATCTGAAGAAAACAATACATTACTTTTAAAATACTTTTGACTTTAGTTCTTTTAATATAATTTGATTTAAGTAATGTGAACTTCGAACATGATTTCACTTTTTGAAAAGTTGTTTGTGTCTCTGTATGTAGAGAAAGTATGTGCATGGATACTAGTATACAGTGATTGCTACAAGGATGCAAACATCCTGTGCAAGTTATTCAGATGGTGTGACATGGTTCTTAAGTTTTTGTGAAGGTAATTTACTTACTAGATGTTCATATTTTTAACAGGAAGACAGTGATCCTGCAGTTCATGAAAGCCTAAGCATAGAAAATACATTATGGGCAAGCACTGTTGTTGCTTCAGGTAAGTGCTGCAATAGCAAAGCTGATCATGTATCTAAAAGCTTCCATGGAATTGTATCTTTGTTTTTCAAAAGCCATTAATATTTCACATTGTAATATTGTTTTGTCTTCTATGCTATTAAATTGTTGCTTTTCTGCCTTCCCATTGGTTTCATCATGCTAGTCAAAATATTTTCATACATTTTTAATACTCCTGAATAGCTTTGGTGGTTTTCTTACTTAAATTTTACTCTTCCAGTAGTACTGTACTTTGTACCCCACCGAAGTCACTGACCTTTCTGATTTAATTAAAACTTCAAGTTGTAAGGTGCTCTGTTCAGCTCACTGTGGATGCTCTTCCCTGAAAAGCAAGGGTGGTTTTGCATTTGTTACGAGTTTGTCTTTTGTGTATACTCTGTGCTTAATATCTTCTATTAGGCAAAATCTTAATCAGAAAGAATAGATCAGTTATAAAGTTTTGTAATTTTAAAATACTGGAGTCTAAATATTAGTGATGTTTCATATATGTCCCAGATATTCTAAATGATACACATTATTATCTAGGTCCTGTATTCAGACTTGAAGCCATTGTGACTTTTTGTTTTTAAGAGCAGACATTTATTTTCTTTCATTTTTCCTCTATGTAAGAAAAGTCAGAAGGGCTGTGGTTTTTATTCTGCACAAAAAGACTGAGAATAAGGAAATGGTTGAGTGTGATTTCTGAAAATAACCAGGATTTAAGATGTGGAAATGGAATAACTGGGAACAGCCAAGAAAGCAGAAGAAACTAAAAAAGGATCTCCAGCTAAATTGTAAAGTTAGTCCCTACTATGAAGACTTCTTACATCAGCTGGAAGGCTGTGGGAAAGAGATTAATTTTGAGGAAGTAGCAAAGGAATCTGTGACTGAGCACTCCTTTCCAGAGTCTGAAAAGATAGTCATGTTCTTTGATGCTTAGTGTTGTTTGGTTTGATTGCACTGGAAAATTATTCTCTCTAAAACAGTCAAACGGATGATGCTTAAAATTGTCCTCAGTTAGATTTTTAACTTAGATAGTCAAGGTCTTTAATGTTGTATAAAAAGATGTTTCTCAAGTGTAAACTTGTTTTGAGTTTGCTTTTCCCCAAATCTCTGTGAGTGGAGAAAAACTACACTCAAAGAGTGTGAATTTTCAAAGTCAGTGATGCTGAATCACATTTGAATTTCAGTTGAAAAGTGTTCATGTTTTCATTTCCGGCGTAGATGATTCTGTGTAGAAGTCTAGCTATTGACTGATGCCTCTTGATCTGCTGTGTAAAGTTAGCACCCATATTAATGGAAACAGTGCTCCTTAAAATTTATACCTGAGGATATGTTTGCGGTTTTTACCTCTGAGGGACCTTGTGAAAGTTTAATTATTTATGAAGGACTGAAGGTCATTATTAACATGGCAGTAGAAAAACATACAAAAAGATAATTCTCTTGTTGGAGCATAGTTTTGAATAGTGGAGTAAGACTTTAAGGGAGACTCAGGGCAAACTCACTGAATGATACAAAGTAAAAAGTATTGAGTGGCTCTTAAAGACTGCAGCCCTTTCTGAAGGGAAAAATTATGTGATCAATAAGTTAAAAATAGTGTCATGATGTGCATACAGAAGTTAGCTTGAATTAAGGTACCAGAGAAAAATAATTCCCTTCAGTAACTGATTCAGTGACATTAATGGTATCTAACCTTTGGCATGTCATTCATTTCACCTCATTTCATGTATTAACTACAGTTTAATACATGGTAATGTGTTTCTCTCATGTAAGTATTCCTTGTTCTGTATGGCATAAATCCAGATCTTAAGAACTACTCAGGACCTCTGTAGGTGTAATTTTAGCATTTGGTAGGATTAGGCCTTTAACAAAAAGTAGGAAATTACTGCCTTCAGTCTGTTGCTTATCTAATAAGGCATTTTTAAGGTCTTATAGGTGCACTGTGCATATAGATATGAGGAAAATCATAAGACAAACCATCTAGCAGGCTGTTAAAATTTAGATATTCTAGATTTGGTGGATAACTGATATATCATTCAGTTTTTCATGTCACTTCCAAGTTGAATGTACATAGCTAGGTTAGAATACTTGATTAATTAAATTTGTTGGGTTTTTTCTTTTAAAGTAGACTTCATAATTGAATTTTTATTGTGACAACTGAAAATCCTAATAAAAATACTGATCATTGTCTGACTGCATTATAAACACATATGAGCTGACTTGCTTAAACCTGCCGTAGCAGGATATCAAAGGAGGACTCTGCCTACACAAGTTTGCAGGCACCTTTGCATACCCTCCCCTGCTATGATCTGTCACAGCCCTTAGTTGTATCTGAAAAATGTAGTGGAAGATTACACTTGCGCACAGCTTCTGGAGACAAGTGACACTTTCTGGATTCCATGAAAACAGAAGAATAAGTAGCCCATAACATGTGAAGGTCTGTACTGGTTTTCTGCACTGTAGATGGCTACCTCTCCCACACTTATTTTCTTATTTCAGTCTCCTTACTTTCTAGGTTCACAGTTCTGTTACACACAGGTATTTTTCACCCAGAAAATATATGATGGCTGTGTGCAAGCCAAATAATTCTATTACTTTGCCACTTTGGTTCAAGAAAGCGGGTTTGTGGCCTGTGTCCAGGTGGTAAAGGGGTTGAGTTCTGCCCTGCAATGTTTCCTGTACGTCTCTTTGTTTACCCTAGGACTCTTCAGTATGACAGTCTTTAAGGCAGTCTGGCTTGGAAGGCTACTTGCTCCAGTGCACTTTAAGCAGCCTGGACATCATCTGTTACTAAGCCAAGCAAATGTATGACCCATTTGGGACTCTGTTATGCACCTGCCAACCCCTTGTAGGTTGCTAGAAAGCATTCTGATCAACCTGGCACTATTATCTTGGCTTGTTGCTAACTGATGGTGTCCGTCTCAGGAGTGGAGACAGAGCTACATCACTGATGCACAGGAAAGGAGTGTGTAGCTGAGCTGCAGATACAAAGCCTTACTTAATTTTAAAAAAGGTTTTGCATAGGACAGACCACACAATTGTTGTTGGGTGAGGGGGCTCTCTTCCCAGTGATGAACAGATGCTGAATTTCCAGATCCTCTCTTTGACATACTACATAAACCACATTGCATCAGGTAGGAGAGCCCACTAACTCCAGGATATGTGTCATTGCTATCTGTCAAGGTGATGCAGAGGGTCAAGGTTAGGCTGGAAAAAGTGTTTGGGGAATTATATGGGAGAATACCTCAGAAAACTCGAGCTGTGGTTTCTGATGTCCTGACATTTCTAGAAGAGAAAGACCACAAATCAGTCATTTTGCAGATCAGTAACAGTAAATTTAAATGTATAAAGATTTCGAGGAATCTTATCAACTGCATCTTGAATGCAGAGTAAAAAAGCTCATTAAAATATCAGGATACTACAATAATGGATTCCACTGAGAAAAAAAAGCACCTATTGCTGGAGCAGTACAAGAAACAATAAAAGCATTTGCTATAATTTAAGACTTTTTACTTTCTTTGTGAGTTTTGGGAACCAAAAAATTGGTTCAACAAAATTGTGTAATATCAAACAACTAATGAATAATCTATTCCATGTCCTTTTTTATATAAAAAGATAATGTTCAGGAAAGTGAGATTACTCAAATTTGTACATTTGGAAGGTATTTACTTTCCTTGGATTTAGTATGTCCCCTTACCCCTTGGATAAAAGTAAGCTAAATGGGAAAAATCCATTTTACCACACCTAATACATACCTAGTTTCAAAATTGATAGTTTAGATATCTAAATGGAGATTCCAACTGCTATCCAAAATGCAGTGTTTTCTGCCCTTTGCTATAAAGCTTTGATGGAGATCTGGTGATCTTGCATGTGATGTTTATCCTACCCCTAGAAAGGACAAAGACTAATCTGCCTGGATCACATTGGAAGCCTCTGACAGGGGTGGGAATCAAAAGCTTTTCTCTCAAGTCCAAAGTATGCAGCCATCCCTTTGTTATTCTTTAATAAGTGAGATAGGAAAAAATATTCAGACTTTTTCCACTTAAAGGTAACATCCCAGAAGGTTTTAAAAAGGTAACTGTGTCATTCTTAATATCTATATTATCATTGTGGAATTAATAGTAATGCCTGAAGGACAGAAATTTTGGTTAGTGAAAACTTGAAAAACTCCTGTTCTTGGAGAAAACTTTAAATATAAACAAATAATTCAACCACCAAGTATTCTGAAAACCTCTTAGTTTATCTTCAATTAAGTTACTTCTCTTTCAGATCATTTGTGCTTGTGGCATCATTGACCATGGTGTTTGTGTTTACTGTAAGTTTCAGTAAGTTTCATTCAGAAAGGGAGAGAGGAAAGTCAGCAGTTACATTTTTAAAAAGCCTCAAAAGTTCCACTGCCCTATCGAGTTCAGCTTTTTGTTCTCCACTTGTGGTAATGATCGGTGTGGTTCAAATGCTGAACAAGATAATGCAGTTTTGTGAGAAACCTGCTGAGATGCCTATTGAGAGAAGATTTGTATGAATGAAATTTTGTCATCATTTCGACAGGTGTCAGTCTTGTGAAGTCACTTTAGATAAAATCAGAACTGTTTGTATAACTGCACTGCTGTCAAAAGCAGATTTTCTGCCACCTTCTACATACAATTTTAATTTATTTGATCACAGCCTAGTTTTTATATGGTTCACATAGTGCTTGGGAGATACCAAAATTGATGTGATCAAACACCAGATTCAGAGTATGCCTGACTATTTCTCTATGTTAATTCTTCATAAGTCTGTCTTTATTTTTTTTCTAGGCCCACACATTTTTTCTAGTGATATCTCATAACTTCTCTCTCCTTAATTAACCACTCTGCCCTTACCTATCCATGATTGCCCAGTGTACACGAGACCCACTTTGTAGAGGTCCCATATATAAAAATACATGAGTTGTTGCTTTTAATAAGCTGAGGCTTGCAGTACAGCTTTGCTTCCAGAAAGTCCATACTGGATTCAGTTCTTTTTACTGTATACCAGAACTGTCCCTGGTGCAACCAGTGTGGGACAACAGGCTTGGAGTTCCCTACACCAATGTATTTCAGGTATAAGGAACCCTTATTTACCAGTGATTTTGACTAATACCGGAAAGTTTAAAAATCTAAGATCAAAACCTTGCTGCAAGCAGCAATTTAGTCAGATCTAACCAAAATTCTGTTGAAAATTCAGTAGCCAGAATGGAATTTATCTGACTTTCACCTTTGAAACCAACTTTTCAAGGAACAAAGTGAGACAAGTAGGACTGTTTGTTTTTCTGAGCTGCAGCAGCCTAGCCAAGTGAAACTTAGTAGAAATGTGCCATCTGGAATATAGAATCATTCCCAACTTTCAGTGAACTAAAGAGCTATGGAGGCAAAGGTTGTTGGAATGTGCAGGAGAGGATTCCCTACAGGGTTTTGCCCACTGTGTTCTGACTATCGGACAGACATCAGCTCAGGATCCCTCCAAAATAAAGTACTGCAAAGGGATATGTGGACATTGGTTGGAAAGAGTAGGAAGAGTTCAGAAATGATGGATTAATGACTATTGGAGGAATTTTGGGGTGGGCTGGGCATTGAGCAGTGGTACTGTGCATCACTTGTTTCATTTGGGTGTTTGTGTTTTTTTAATTTTTTTTGGTACAGTATCATCATTAATATTATGAGTATTACTGTTGTTATGTTTTACTTTGTTTCAATTACTAAACTGTTCTTATCTCAACCCATGATTTAGGGGCTTTGTTAATTGGATTTTTTTGGGGGTTATTTGTTTGGGGGACTTTGAGCTTTTTGTTTGTTCATTTTTTTTCTTTATAATTTATTTTTTTCTTATTCTTCTCCCCGTGCCACCATTGGTGCTCTGGGGGGAAAAGTAAGTGGGCAGCTGAGTAAAACTTTGTTGCCATCTGGGTTTAAACCAGGATACACTCTTATTTTTGAGTAAATGCAAATATCTTTAACACAAACATCTTTATATGTCATCTTTTTTTCTTTGGGTTTTCTTCAATTTTTCACAACCTGCTATGCTACAAGCGTAGTGGTAGCAGATCTTGCATGTAGTCCTGATTGCCAAAGACAAATTAAGTCAAATTAAGTCAGACAAACATGTAATACATCTACATTTTTTAAAGTTTTCCGAGCAGGGAGTTTCTGAATAGTTACGTTAACTCCTTCTTTATAGCATAGTGACCACCAAAAAAATAATGTTATTGGTTGTACTGCCATAAAGCCATTTCAGGTCACTTCATAAAGTCGTAGAAATAAGGGGGTTGTTTTATGCTTGAAAGTGTGATAGTGGCATACTAATAAAAGTAAAATTTTGTTTAATATAAAAATTTATGTAGTGACGCTGAAGCCAAATTTTTCTATACAGTGCTATAAAAATTGACTAAAAGATAATTGAAACTTGGGAATCATTTTTGTAAGCTAATGAAGAGGAGAGTATTTCTATATGAGATTCTATCAAAGTCATTAATTGGGTAAACCAGATTTTACATCATAATAGCAGAGGTAGCAGTCAATTTGTGTGTGATGTATTCAGCACTCTTTTACTCATTTTTGTATTCCTTGTGCAGTTATTTATGCTGTCTGAACTTCTGAAAATGGAGGCAATTTTAAGTTCAAATGCAAGTTTTTAAACAGTTACATTGGAAGTATCATTTCCATAAAAAAGAAGGAAAGCGTTGGATATTCATTATAGAAGTTACAATGATTCTTCATTGTACATTCTGAAAAACAGCACTCACAGTACTATGCATAAATGTTTGGGTTTTTTCATACAATTGATTTGCTTAAGGAATTAAATTACTGCAAGTTTCAATTCATTAAAATTTTATTTATTTGGCACTTCTGGGTTTTTGTTTTTTTGTTTTTCAGGAACTGTAATTGGTGTTGTCATTTACACAGGCAAGGAAACACGAAGTGTGATGAACACATCCAATCCAAAAAATAAGGTGAGTTAGTCTTACTCTGGGATTTCTGACTTCTCTTCTCAGAAAACTTAAAAATAAATGTACCTAAACCCGAAACTCTACACGCTTTTACTATAGTGTGTTTCATGTGTGCTGAACTGACTTGAATTTTGGTACAAGAAGTGAATTCGGCTACAGTCTCCTTTAGGAAGTAAAATTATTTTTCCTTTAGCTAGGAGTATTACAGGTACTAATGGAGGCATTAGTCTTTGAAGTATCTATGTGCATCTTCAGAAATTAATATTAATTAATTATATTAATTTTCACTTCTCTCAGATTATTTTACTGTAAATTGTTTGGCTAAAGCTACACAGTAGTTTTAAGGAGAGCTTATAACAGACTACTAAAGATTTTTTTGGGCTCCCAGAGGACGTAGAGCAAGATAACTGAGGTGCCAGTCAGAACACTCTGTTCCAGTTCCAGAACACTCTTTCAGGGATTTTTGCAAGCAATGAAAACATTTTCATTAGATTTTTCTGTCAAAAAGATACCAGAAGCTTGAGTGCTTCCCTCTGTACAAGGTTCTTTCACTTCTAAACAAAGCAAATAGCTCTTCACTTAATCAGTAATGTTTCTAATGTAAGTTGGGGAGGGCCCTCAATTTTAAAGAAATAAAATTTCACCTGTGGTCTGTATCTTACAACCTAAACCTCTGTTTAGTAAGAAGATAATTATATTAAGAAAGGAAAAAATTATTGCAAGAGGTTTAGAAAAAAAATCAATTGTGACAGGTTGCCATTTTCACGCCATTCATAATAAGTTGCTCTGAGTAGGAACATCAAGAGTGAAATGATAATACAAATTGCTTGAAGCAGTTATTGCAGTCCCCTGAGTATATTGATTTGTCTTTCTAATAAAGAGATGGTTTTAAATGTCTCATTGACAGAGACAGGTGATATGCACCATTACGTGAATTAAGATGGCCTTTTATTATTTTAATCTTTGCAACATGCATTTTTAAATAATAGATAAAATGGAACCAGAATGTTCATGGTGTAGTTATTTTCTATTCTGTCTCATACAAAGATGAGCCCTTCAGTAATAGAATCTTTCTCTAAGAATTCCCAACAACTTCTGAATAATAAATAATTCTCACAAGTGATTAAAATGAAATCATTTAATGTAGTAAATTGATAGGGGAGTATGCATAAATGTGACATGCATTACCCAAATTCAACAGATTCTGGAGGAGTACTAGACTTTTAGGAAAAGGTTAAATTTTTTTTGTGTGAATATTTCAACAATAATGCTGGCATGGGGATTTTGTCTCTGTGGGCTGGACAACCTTGTTTAAAGCAGTAACCAACATGTAACATGACCAGTAAGGATGGATTTGAGAACTGAAAACAGAAAAACACTCAAGGCTCTCAAGATGAGAAAGTGATAAAATGCAGTACTTCCGTGTAAAAAATAGTTGTCATCATTTTTAATGTGTAGTTTTAGCTGTACCTTTCTGTGGAGTCTGCATCTTACTGTGTCTGTATGTCCTACCATGGGATGAGACTGGTTTGCATACTTGTGCATGATAGGACACTTGCTGCCTGTAGGTGATACTTTGTGCTCGTTAGCCATGCAGAAGGTAGACAAACAGTAGTCAGTTCATTCCTCCTCTGTGTATTTAGGAATCTTCCTGTGTTTTCTCAAGCTTGACAATAATGTTTACATGTTAGGTAGGACATGTAGCATTAGGAGCCAAAAGGATAGAGCAAAAGGAGTCTAAAATCGCCTTTGAGATTAGAGGATGTATTACAGTTGAGAGATTAAAGATTTGAACATTTAAAAAAAAATTGCATCCAACTTGCTGAAACAAAATTAAATTGATCTGTTGTGCTATTGCTGCAAACTTGGAGAAAATAAGTCTGCTGCCTTTTCTGCTTTAGGAAGGAATTGTTTCAAATACTATTTGAAACTGGTTTTAAATGGTGCATTGTCTCGCTCTGCTGCAAATAAAAATAACATTTTAGAGATTTTCTTGTACAATGTGTTGATATGCTCTTGTTGGAAATATAGTTCAGTGATGCTGGTGTCTTCAGGCTCTGGGAGAAAGCAAACACTGAGATCTGTGATTCCCAAATTACATTGTCAAACTGAAACTCCTATGTCGAGAAATAAGCAAGCAATACATGGGCTTGACTCTTTTATCAGTCCTCTCTTCATTGAAATACAGATAAGTGCTACAGTTGTATTTCTTGCTGGAGAATAACATTACTGCTGTACTTTGTACTATAAACTTGGTTTTTCTAATGGTAGATTTTTAGTTTTCCTACTTAAGGGTAGATGCTTTTTGACTGAACCAATATTAAAATTTAGGGTTGCAGACCTGCTCTATAAACACTCAGCAGAAGACTAAAACTGAAATAAGTTTAAGCAAACTTACATACGAAAAACTGTGAAATTTATGTACCTGTTCAAGCATGGGATTTATCTGTATGTTAAACTTAGAAGGATTTATTGTGTTTGCTGAAGTATTTAGTCATTCGAGCAACAATTTTCTTAACTTAAAGTCAACACTTAGTTGTTTTATTACAATTGTAAAAATTGTTTCATTGCCTAAGGATGCAGACACAGTCTGAAAAACACAAAGATAGAGAGCATAGAATTTTCTTAATGGATCAATTCAATATGTTTTTAATTCCAACAATATAAAGAAAAATTATTTCTGGCAAGGTTTAATTTCAGTCTAAAATGATATATGTTCTGTGCTGTGGATAAATGTAGAAGTGGTAACATCAACATTATAGTGTAATGACTCTCTGCATTTTACCTCATTGGCAGTCACATCAGCTTACTCAGGAATGCAGTTCCAGCCTTTAAAGAAAAAAAAAAATCAGATTGAATTGTGCTCCTCACAATGCTGTAATCAGTAATCAATCCTATTTGGATAGATATTCTTAAACCTTGGCTTTCTGGATGAAGTTGGACTTGTCAATGCTAAAGGTCATTTATAGGTGTTAATTAACCAAGAGGGAAATTAACAAACTAAGGTTATTTATTTATTTTGTCTGGCATTTTGCAGTGCTCTCAGTCTTAACTATTTAAAGTGCAGAACAGTTTTTTGTTACCTACATTCATTTTTGTTACCTACATTGCTTTTGCAGCTTTGGTCTTAAAAGAAAGCAAGATTATTAGTGCAGCCACTTTGCAAATGTGACTTGTTTCCATCAATGGAAACAGATTTTGGGGGTGAAGTTAAAAAACCACACTGTATTTGAAGGGAGATGAAAATAAAATTACAGGGAATGCATTTTGTGTCCTAAGATTGAAACATTAAAAATACTTGTCCTTTGCAATATATATACACCCAGAATGTACACAGTAATGCATCAAAATAAGTAGAAATTATCTTAAATGGAACTCCTGAGAAACCAGTAGCCTCTCTAAAGGAGCTACAGCATGTAATCTGCCTAGTGTGCTTCAGATTAGTATAAAAATAGTTTTAATGTTGCTAATCGTTACAAGCGGCATTCAAAACACTTTTTTTTTTGCATTATTTTATGGAATTCTACATCTGCTGTTAAGTTTTAACATCAGAAGTAAAACTTCATAGTAACCATTCAGTGTTCATCAAAATAGTCATATTGTTTTTACCCTAATTCTTAACTAGCCTGGGAGCTGACTACTCCATGTCTTGTGGTTCCTGCTTTTGTTGGTTTTCTTTGGTTTTTTTTTCACAAATGAAAATCTAAGGAGGGTCTTTTTTTTTTTCTTTTTGTATATATGTGTTGCCCTCAGTTGTTTGAAAATGGCCTGGTTATTCTGGTAAACTGAGGCAAAATCCCTTTACTGCTCTCTCATTCTCTCTCTCCTCCCACAAAATTTCTTCCTGGTGTTTTGTGACCAAATTTACTGCTCTATATTTAAAAGGCTTTTATCTATGCTCTCTCTTCCTTTTTTTATTAGTATAATTTTTGAAAAGTATTTGCTAAAAAAAAGGACACCCCTCCCTCCAGTTCTTTATTTGGAGTGAAATAGAGTGGCTGAAGCAGATTCATGTGTTCCCAGAAACTGATGCCACTTCACAATTTCCCTGTTCAGCATAGCTTTTTCAATACTCAAAATATTCTCCTTCCTTGACATGCTTTTTTGAACATGAATAATTTTGGTTGTCCAACATCTTGTTAGTTGCATTAGTAAGCCATTCTTACCTGTTCCACCCCAAAGGCTGACATTTCTAAGTCCAACTCGCATTTCTGTTCAGAGCTTCATAAGGACAGTGACTTTATCCTGCTGCTACATTGTTGTGTAAAAGCCCAGTAACTTAACTTGAATGTTTTTCTTACTAAATTGATAATTTGATGTTCATAGTCTGTGTGAGAAGAATGGCTTTCTCTGGCTGTATGTCTGAAGGGTCTAGGGTAAAAGCAGAACAGTGAAAAGTGTTATGTGCCTCTTCATGACAAATGTTACAGATTTATAAGAAAAATATTTATGCAGCAATTTTTATTGGAATATAGTCTGTTGTAGTTAATCCTCCTAAAAACATCTCTTTGTATTGGATAAAACTGAGAAAGCTGTCACCTACAGGTAGTATGTAGTCCCCATACTTAGTACGTCCCCTGACACAATGCTTCTGTCCAGGAAAGTGCTTAGCTACCAACTTCCCATGAAGTACGAGAATCCCTCACTTGGTGTACGGGAGAATTCGTGGGAAATACATATAATGTGATGTTGGGGATGCTCTTCTCTCCATGCACTGTTATCTCTGAGCAAAGGAAGGAGAGTAAAACCTTGAAAAGCCTAGAGTGTCTCAGTGAGAAGGATGGAACAGTGTTAGGTAAGGAGAAAGATAAAAGGTATTTTTCTTTAAGAGTTTCGAAAGAAATGGCTGAATGACAGAGGAGCCACCTTTTTTGTTGTAGAATTAGAATGTAGGAATGTTGATGCTTGGAAACGGTCAGCAGTGTTTAGGCAAACCAAAGGCAAAATTTCTGTGTTCTTTACTCTGAGACAGAAAGAACATCTACCTTCTGTAATTATCTCTATTAACTGAAATAACAAGAGTGTCAAAGTGGGGAGCTGCGGGTAAAAAACGTGGGTTACTGGAAGCCTTCGGCAGCAGTCACGTGACCTGAGAGAAGCGACCCCAGCCTCTGCCAGTCTCCATCGGAGTCGCAGCTGCCTTCTTTTTCCATGCTGCTGTTAGCAAAACTCACGCAGTAGAAGTAAAGAGACAAGGAAGGGTTCTTTGCTGCTAAGTGCAGCTGATTTTATTCCTGGAGTTGCATGTGGGAGCAGACAAAGACAAGGGACAACCAGCTGCTGCAAGCTGTTATATCAGGAAAGGGAGG
>VZRZ01004300.1:1928552-1948374 GCA_013398175.1 Climacteris rufus | reverse complement strand
TGTCGCCTGGAGCGTGGCATCAGCAGCTGCTGTGGCGGAGGGGGGCAGGGGCCTCGCCCGCCGGTCCGCCAGCTCCAGGGCCAGCCCCCGTGCCGTGCCGGGGCCAGCCCCCGTGCCGTGCCGGCCCCCAAGCTCGCGCAGGTCCCCCCGGGCACACGGGCTGCCCAGAGGCATTGCAACAGTGGGGATTTCAATCCTCAGATTACTAATATGGAAAAAGCATAATTCCATGTAAAGGAGCTGAGGTTTTCCGCTTTCTTTCATATATAGAAAACTGGGAGAATGCTGGATTAATACCATGACATTAAGGCAATAAGAAAACAGTAAGACTGAAAGTCTTGATTGACTTCTTTGAGTGTATATGTAGACAGAAATCACTTAATGCAAACAGTCTGTTGCACCGGGGTTTTATTGTACATTCCTGTATTTTATTTACAGCATGCTTCTTCTTTTCAGAGACTTGGTGGGACACTTCTATCCACATTAGCAATGCTTCTCTATACAATGTAGTGTATATGTTTTTATTCTCTTCTTCTTTACATTCTTCTCCTCAAAAGTAATA
Source organism: Climacteris rufus (assembly GCA_013398175.1). Classification (NCBI taxonomy): domain Eukaryota; kingdom Metazoa; phylum Chordata; class Aves; order Passeriformes; family Climacteridae; genus Climacteris; species Climacteris rufus. The sequence goes on along the minus strand of VZRZ01004300.1, from coordinate 1,947,812 downwards.
AAATGGTAGTACTACAAATGGGAAACTGAGGCACAAGAGATAAAGTAGGTGGGATGTGGGGAGAGCAGAATATCCCCAAAAGAAACAGGAACTGAGAGTGGTGAGTTTAAGGTATTCATTTTTCATCCAACCTAGTTGGATGTTCCATGCTACTCTTATGTTTCAAAATCTACCTTTTTGGGTTTGTGTGCACATGATGTCTGTAGTTTTAAAGTTGATCTTAATGTATTTTATTTGGCATCTCAAAAATAACGCTAGATCATCACTTGCTTATCTACTTTGCTGTTATATCCCTGAGGTATGGAGTAAGTTGTTCCATGATGTGGCCTGCTATCAATTCACAAGTTAAAGTTACAGAATAACCTATGTGCTAACTTCTAATTTGTTCTCAAAGAAACAATTAAACATATTATTCAATTGATAGACCAAGTCACGTGATAGGTCTTTCCTGGCTGCATGTAAAGTAGTGTGGTGCACTACACTGCTGTGTGATGTCTGAGTCACTCAGCCTGCATGCTGCACAAGGGCTGCAGAGGTTGACTCTGCCGTGTTACAGTACTGTGCTGCTTGGGACACGAGTATTGAATCACTGTCCTTCTTCAACTGGTACCACTGTCTGCTTAAAATCTACTGCAAGGCAAAGTATGGGCAACAATATGCAGTTTAGTTCTAAACAAAAGTGTTTCTATACAACAATATACAGAACAAGGAAGGGCAGTGAGAGAGAATTCTCGCTACTCTGGGTTTACTGTGTATTTTGGATTTGTTGGCAAACACTTCACTGATTTTGCAAAGTCAAATAATTTAGTTACAGCTGTAAAATTCCTACAATGTTAAATTCATCCCCTGTTATAAGACTAGAAGGATGAAAATTTATGTGTACCATACCAAAATGTGAATGACAAGCCATAAGCCATGTCTAACTTGTAGTCCTAAATTCCTGGGATTTTCATCAAGAATTTTGCTTGATGGTGTTCTGAGATCTCTCACTTCCCCTTTTTGGAGACTCCCATTAAAAGTTGCTTGGATTTTGTTCTCTTTTAGTATTTTTAGAACATGGGTAAGTTAGCATTTGTCTCAGTAGTTAAATGTCATTTCACGCTGGTGTTTGAGGAAGAATCAGTGGTGGAGTATACCATTTCTGAAATAGCGTATTAATCTATTAAGATAGATTAATATCACAAAACACTCAGAACAACTCTTAAAATGTATCAAGTTATGGAATAGCAACAAGCTGTTGTTTATTCACAAGAAATAATGTACATTTTTCCTGTTGTAAACTAGGCTAAAATGAATGATTTGTGGTAAAATAAAGAAATTATTTGAAATGTTATCATTCTACAGGAGACAGTGCAAAGGGGAGATTCCTGGAGTGGAAGTTGTCACAAGTTGGCTTGTGTGGAGTGAGCTCTCAAAGAGGCAGACCCTGATGGCCTCTCAGCTGCTGCCTCCACTGCTGCTAATCAGTTGCAGGAGTTTGCTTTTACCTTTACATTCCTCCTTATTTGTGGAATTGTTCTTTCATTAGTAAAGATGCACATAAACACATTCCTGAAACATACACTTCCAAAAACTTGATACTGCAATTGTGTAGAAACACAGGTGTGATAAGGTCCTTAAGAACTCTTATTATTAGTTACTATTAGAAAAAGCTTATATAATTTTTCTTTTGCATAATTTTCAATTATTTCTACAATGGTTTTCATATTTTTCCTAAATATGCTTATTTTTTTTCCAATATGGAAAAGAATTAGGTAAGAAGGAATAGATATTAGTTTTATTGGTAGGTAAGTTAAAAGTATATTAATTATTCTTTTTTGCAATTTTTATGAACGAGGGATATCCTAAATGTCAGAAACTAAGATCTTTGGGACCTGCGGAGCATTCTTAAAATAGATGCTCATCAGATGTTCACATCTTGGTTTTGGATGCTTTACAAGCATTAATTATTGTTTATTGTTATTATTGGATAGCCTTCTCTTTATGTAGAGCAAGTAGGGAAGAACAGATCTTTTGTCGTTTTCATTTATGTGACTTAATTTATGCAGCTGAAGTCTGATGTATTTCTCTAAGGCCTGGAGGGTCAGTAACCATCATGACCCACGTGACTTGAAATCTCAGTCTACAGTGATGGATATCTAGAGAGAAAGGAAAGTTCTATCCATATCAGGACATTTGTTTTGATGTAGGCTGAACATAGTGATCATAACTAAGATAATTTACTTAGTTGTGTTTGCACGCTTGAAGTAACAAGCTTGTCATATTCTTAACAAATATGATCTTTGCCCTTTTTTTTTACCTCAGTTCAGAGAGCAAGCCTGTGGATACATTTAGCATTAAAATCGGCATTCCAGCTTGTACCAGATGAAAATAATGTGGTTTAGATTGTGGATTAGTTTGCAAAGAATGGATTGCTCTTCATAGTCTTGAAGCTCATTCTCTTCCCATCATATCTTTTGGATTGTATCCCAAAATACTGTTTATACAAAACAGCATTCAGTTTCATTTCTTTTATGATTTGGAGATGTTGTGGAATCTTTTCTCAATCTTATAGTCTCCAAGGAATCCACCCAAATATTTTCTTTTAAAAAAGCAAAGATAGATGACTTGTGACTCAGCTTAAGAAAGAAAATAAGATTCTTGCTGATGCCTACTGGGTTTGAGGGATAGGCTTTTTTTCTGTTGTTCTGCCTGCCACACAGAGCTCTTTCTCTAGTTTAGGTTTGAAAGTGGTTGGACAGTTATTTCTTTTTTTTTTGAAGGAACTGTTGAAAAACGTTTTGATTCAGTGTGTCGTAATTCCCTACTATATGTACAGTCTGTTTCACGATGTGATTCAGCCAGCACCAGTCCTTTGCTTTGTATTCAATAAATCTTTCTTCTGACTACCTTCCCCCTTGGCTTCTTCTGTTTCTTCACCCTATTACTCTGCTCTCTCTAATATTTTTACTAGTTCCACCTCCCTCCCTCTCCCTCTCTCTCCCTCTCTCTGTGAAGAAAGCTTAAATCTTTGATAAGATGAAATTATCAAATAATAATCTGTCAAAATTTCTTTATCTTGAAAAATGCTGTCTTGGTTAGTTTGCACTCACTGTGCAGTGATAACAGATCATGATCCTGATTCACCTCTTCAGCTTTTGTCTACATCCTTCCAGGTGCTCCTTCCTCCTTAGCCTATCCAGCCCTGTGACCTTCCTTTTAAAGCTTCTTTCAGTGTAACTCATGTATCTTTCTTCTGCTCTGCTGTCAAGTTGTTGGCTTCAAATTGTGACCGTGTGGCTGTAGATCCGCCTCTTATTCTCCCTTTTGGGTTTTTGTTTCAGCTTTTACTGTATCATTACTTTCTCCTTTGCTTTCAATTCAGTTTGGCTTGTTCTTTGACTTGTTGAGATGGTTTATGTGGTACCTAGTGCAGGGCTGTGCTCCATCTAAGGGGATCTCTCTCTGGTTTTGCAGCTAGAAAGAATTGAAGCAAATTTGTGTGTATTTATACATTTAGAGGGGGTGGTTATGGAAATTAATTTTTGCAAATGAGATACCCCTGGTGGTGTTTGAGCTGTGGAACAGTACTCTTGAGCACACTGGCAGAAGTGCAGAGGGTACCCATTAAAGTGGTGTATTCCACATATGCATGTTCCCCTGGCCTTTTTTTCCTCTTGCATTGAAGCATGTATTCAGTCAGTATCTTACTCTTGCAATGAAGAAAAAGTGTTTATCTAGCCCCTCCTTAGGGACACAGGTTTGAATCGTTTAGCAAATACATTAGCTGATGTTCCTACTAGTTTTATAATGACTCTCCCCATTGTGAGGTTAAGATACGCTCCATATGTACTGTTTTATTTTTAAATATATTTAGTTCTCTAAACAATAGTTGAGTTTTAATGCTTTGCATAATATTTTATATTCTATTTTAACCTTCCTGTTTTCTTTGAGAACCTGAATAATTTATTTCTAAGTACTGAAGAGTTTTATAGTTGTACTACACAACAGTTTCCTTGTGGAAGGTCTGCTAGCTTCCAATGACCCTTAGCTGCCATCTGGTACAAATTCAAAGTGCTTCTGTCATCTGCTGCTAATTGCTGTCACCTGCATATTGCAGTCACTGAACAACTTGGATTGCAGTAAAGCAGGAGGCACACTGCTTTGTATAGCTGCAATCTATCCATAATACCCATGATTTCTTTATTAATATTAATTTAATAATAAAAGAAGTACATGCATCATGCAATGGTATGAATTAATATAAACAGCATTTCATGTTTCTTTTAGTAACTTCAAGGGTTTAATCTGACATTCAAAAATGTGTGTAAATTTGTATTATAAATATATTTATTATTTCGGTATTCTTCAGCCTGTTTATTCTGGTAAGATTGTTCCAACTGAATCTTACAGAAGAGTTCTTTAATCTTTTTTGTAAGCTGATAAGCTTTAGTCAGGGCACTAGCCTACAGCACCATATTATATTAATGTATTTTACTTGTAATTTAGAGAACAAGAAGAATATCCTGATCTGAAGGCTAAACTGTCCCCTGTGGCACTTGCACAGCTGATAATCGTGAACTAGAAAGATGTGTATATCAAATAGTTTACAAAATGAAGCCAGCTGTGTTTCCCTACATACTGTGGCTTCCTGACATGCATCATTAAACCTTATTAGCTACTTCCTTTTACAAAGATTCTTGTAGTCTTGAACATTGCATATTAACATTTTCTGCCCCTCCAACTGGAAATTATTTGCTTTATTGTAGAGTGTCAACTTGCTCTAGTTTCTGATATGAGTTCTAATTGGTACTTTAGAGTATAATCATAGTGAAATACCACTCTGTGCATTTCTTTATTTGGAAATTAATACAGACCTTTTCACTTCATCTGTCAATCTGTGCAACTTTTCACACAATTCCCAACTGTTGGGATTGCTTGCAAACCATTAAGTATGAAATGGTTCATAAAATGTCTTTAAGAATATAAACACAAAAAGGAGGAGTTTACTTTTATAGTAAGATTTTTGTTGTTGCTGTTTGCTTAAGAGAAATAAAGCCATTTCAGCTGATAAATTTAATTAGGTAAAAAACCTCCAAAATGTAGTGATATTAAATAGCTATTTTTTTTTTGTTCAGATGAGATTTTGTTTATTAAAACCATTATCCTACACATATGCACACACACCACTTGACTGCTGAATTCTGATAATGAAATTCAGCTTTTAAACCTTAGGAAAGCAGAATTTTTGAAACATTAAGGCCTTTGTGAATAAAAGCGGATTTGGAATTAAATACAAACATCAAAATATACATTTTTTTATGTATTTGTGCATATTTACAGCTCTTTTGCGTATTTGGCCAAAAGACAATTAAATACTTCTGATCTCTGTGAACAAGATTATGGACAATATTATTCCAGAACCTTATTTGTTTGTATGAAGAATAATTTCAAAGCAACGTGTTCTACTCAATTGTCTTGAAACATATTTTGTGTTTATTTTAGGACAGGAGGCACTAGTAACACAGATATTATATAAATTCTGAATAGCATGTAACTGTATAGAGGAAAAAAGTGAAGAACCATCTTAAAAGCCTTTTTATTGATATTCCTCTTCTAAAAAGTTTGAAATTTGTTTCAGAAGAACAGTTTTAGTTGTAAATACATCAGTGTATTAAATTTGAGCTAGAAATTCTAGAGTTCATATCATAATTTCTACTACATATTTGAGTCTGAAAATTGAAGTATTTACATAATACTGGTAAAAACTTGCTCATCAAATCTTATCTAGAAATCTTCATCGAGAAGAATTGGTTTTTGTGTGCCTTAAATGATTGTGGACATGTACTTTCTATGTATTTTGGGTATTTCCACTCAGACTTGAAGGCGGCTTCCCCCACAGCCCTTTCTGTGGCATTTTTCCTGTATTCTGACATTTAATTAATCTTTAAGGAGACTATTGGTAATTTCCCACTGTATGAAGCAGCTTTCAAGCTCCTCCTGTTTAACTTTAAAGTAAAAATAAAAACAAGTGCAAGTTTTTATTTCAATATGCATCTCAGATGATTTTGAAACATTTCTTCTCAGCTTCCATGCTAACAGGATTTTATTCTGAAGAATAGCTTGAACAGAGACAAAAGCTTGAGGCAGTCAAAATACTTTGTCTTTCTCAGTTCCTTTCTCATGTTTTTTCTGCATTCTTGAGTGTTATTATATGTAATTATACATTCATATTCTTTATGAATAGGATTCAGATGTAAATGGTTCGAGACAAACTTTGAGATGCTTTGTGCTGTGTGGTTGTTCAGTTTTTTTAATGTAATTTCCTGTGGAAGAATACCTGTATGGTTGTGTTTGTACCTGGACCTGTGCTGAGACAGGTTTAATGATGGAGTTGAGGTTACAATAGCAGAGAAGGAGGGAGATTGCAGAAATGCTCCACCAATTAATGAATCACTGCATACTGCCAATGGAGATCATTTTAATTCCTCATTCAGGATTTTTTATTTATTCACTTGCATTTATTTGGCTAATTTGTCTTCAGAAAGTTGCCTCGGTCGCTTTAGTATAAATGTGTGTTGTATCTACTGTATTGTTTCATTTACATTTCCATGAAGAAAGGTTGCAGCTCTGATTTCCGTCTACTTTTATGGCATAAAAACCAACTTAATATATCAGTGTTTCCCATTAAAGTTTTTTTCCAAATTCATTAACATTTAAAATATCAAGGTGTAAAAAAATGTATGTAATTTACATGGGAAGATATTTTCAAATGCTCTTCTCAGTTGAACCTTCAGTAAGGATGGAAGGCAAAAATACCCTTTCAACTGTCTTTCAGCTTACTTTTGGTTTGGGATAAAATGAAATTGTGAAACTTTAAAATAAGGTTGAACTTTGTGGGTTCTTGGCTTCGTTTATTTAGATATACTCTTAATGGAAAAACTTCCTAGTGTTTTAATAACTTTAGCTCTGACCTTTCTTCCCCCAGCCCTATGAGAGACAAACTCATTAAAAAATGTAATAATCTCTGCTAATATCTTAATCTAAATAGTCTATGAGGAGCTGAGTTACTAACACCTTATTTTTTTGTGTGGAGTAACAAAATGTTGGATTTCTTTAGGTACATGCTTACAAGTATTCAATTTCAAAAATGTCTTTGAACAAGATGTAAGGTTCTCATACCATTTATTAAATATTATTAAACATAGTGTGACATAAATAAAAAGCACCATTTGTGCAATTTTCTATATGAAAAAGTTATTTAGACCAGTTAGCTGCATGATCTGAAGTGTAGATGTATTACAATTCCCAAAATTTACATAAATGAAAGACCTAGCTTTTGCTGTCAATTTGCTAGGTCCCTTTTGTAATAGTTGTTTCTTGAAGCAGGTAGTACCTATTACTGAGCTATTTAATTTGTTTTTTTTTGCATATAACTCACATTTTTACATTTATTTATTTGTATAATTGCAAATTCTACACAATAAAAGCTTTGGGATCAGCTGTCCCTATGCTAGTTTTGCAGGTTATTTTGACAAAGCTAATTATCTTAATGTGTGAGAGAGTAAACCATGTTGTTTTAGTCTACTCAGTTTGAAAAATGCCATCTCCATTGAGTGTATTTTAATAATAGTGTGTAATGTGTAAAGCTGCTTATTCTGTATTCTAACCCTTAAAAGATCTGATTACATGACAGCATGGTTTGAAGAGTCTTGAGTTGAAGTTGATGATGGCCAAGTTTAAAGAAGATATAACAAGTATATGTGAAAGTTACACATGAAATATCAATCTGAAGATAGTGTTCCAGTGTAAAATCAAGCATCTTTAAATCCTGCTCTTCTCCCCCCCTCCCCCGAATTCCATGTCTTAGGAATGTTGATCAGATGTAGGGAGGGTTGTGAGTGCTTAGAAACTCCGAATGTCTTCTGTACTGTGTACTTAGATTGTTTTAAATTTAAAAAAATTGATGATTAAGAGTTTTACTGTGTGAATGCTTTTGGTGTTGAAGTCTCCGATATGACTAGTTAGCTTAGATTATTGAAGCAATTATTTTAAATCGAGGGGTGGACTTGAGAAAATGTTTTCAATTCGTAGTTTATAATAGGAGGAGAGTATGTTTGTAATACAGCACAGTCGCTGTATTGATACCAGAATGTAAGGGGCTGTTAACCTTTTCATATTTCATAACTTTGATATGCTCTCTGCACGTTTTAATCATTCACGTTCTTGACAAACGCATAGCGAAGTCACGGAACATATGGTCGCACAGCATGTGATACTGCTGCCTTGAGGTGTCAGGCTGTGGCTGTGTAAAGGTGTGCGAAGTGTAACTTTTTGCTGAGGAGGAGCGGAATCGTTTCAGTGCAGATCCGAAGTGTCAGAGCCGAGCAATGAACTCGGAGCGTTTCGAGCCAAGCGAGGAAGCGCCGGCGGAGGCGGCGGCTCGGCGCGGCACAGACGGGCGCGGGCGCCCTCTGCTGACCAAAGCGCGCACGGCGGCTCTGCCCGCCCCGGCCTCCCGAGCCGCCTGCGGGCGAACCGAGCCAGAGGCAAACAGCAGCGGCTTGGCTTCTTTGCTCTCCGCAAAGACTCGTTCCAAGAGGAAACATCAGACTGAAGAAAATTTAGAGACATCGGGGTAGTTTCATTAAGACTTCTGCCGTTTGGTAAAGCCAGGTTTATGGTCAGCGGGATATTAAGACGGGGTAATTTTCAATTTCTCTCACTGTGAGCATTTGGTATATAATGTTTTACTGCAAATAGAGTAAATCGTTGGCATTCAGGTAAACCAGGATACAACTGAAAAAGAAGACACACATTGGAAAGTTATGAAACCTGTGGCCAGCATCTGACAGAATGAGTGCCCTACTTCAAACAACTGAGCCAACTACTAAGTGCAGTTGTGGAAATAGCTCACTTGCAGTTTTATTATAGCAGACTGAACTAAAGAGGCCTAAGCACCTCTAAAATCCTGAAGAGGACTCTCAAGTTTCGATTTGAGTATCCAAACTCAGATGAGGTTGAGTCTGGAAAAGGCAACGATATAAAATGGATGAATAATGGAGGCAGAAAGAAAGAACTGTTTGAGTCCTCTTTTTTTTTTTTCCTTTTAGCATCACAGATATTGCTAGCTACAGAGGGGCATTCTGTTTCCAAAGTGATTCGTTATTTCAAAACACAGATAGTATGCATTTATGAGTAGTGGATTAAATAAAGCCAGGCAAAGCAGAAGGGTAATTTCAAAGGGTAATAAAGGTATTGTGCTTGTAAGAGCATTTATATCTCTAGTTTTGAATATGCATTAAAACACTAAAAAAAATGTACTTCAGCTTACTCTTCCATTGGATGATAACCATGTATTTCTTCTTGAGTTTTAAAATTTCTGCTGTTTTCAATTCCTTTGTTGGAGATGGACTGATTTATGTAAGAATATAAACAAGTAATTCTAATTTGTTTCTTTGGGAATACAATTAACTCTAAATGTCTAAAAATATTTATTGAAATCAGTGTAGAATAGACGTAATTCAGTTCAATAAACCTGCAGTATTAACGTGATACCAAATACTTGAGTTTGCTCAAAGGTTTGGTTGCATGAAGGCTGAATTTTTTTTTTTTGCCAAAGGAAAGACAGAAAATGTTACTGGAATCAAATGGACTTTTTTCTGGTTATTACTTCTGTGTCAGTCCAATGGAATGGACTAAATAAATGAACTTTATTTCAGTTTTATGAAGTCAAGTAGACCAGTCCTCCCCCCGCATTATTGCTCAATTCTAACATGAATAAAACCTGTCAAAGGCTTTTAGTGCTTCAGAAAATGTTTTCAAGGTTTCATTGTTGCTCTTACAGTTAAATCAGTGACTGGGATGTTTGAAAATTCATCTGAGAAAAAGCAGGGACAGGTGACTTTTTTTACTACATGGTCATTTTATATATATTCATGTTTTCCGTACTGTTCCCGCCTTTAAATCTAATTAAAAGAATGAGTAAGACATTGATTAAACAGTGTTGCATACTGTATGCAAGATTTGGTAGGTTTGAGATTAATCAAGTCTGGTTTGTAGAGAAACGTATTTGTGCAGACTGTTACTTGAGGACAGTGCATTAAGCAAGATGCTTGTTAAACCTGAATTTCCTTGTTTTGATTCGTAGTATATTAGTTCAGTAGGGTTACCTGGATTGTTGAGCAATCAAGACTTTGAATCATAGGAATTAGGAGCATTAACAAAGAAGAAACATTTATAGATTCCGAAGTTGCTGTATGTGTTTTTAGTATCAAATATTAAGGTAAACAGATAATGATGTGTCTCTTTATTTAGCCTTTAAACACAGATTAGTAATCTATTATTCCTAGGGACTATAGAGAGGATTTAACAGAAAGTCATGGGGATTTAGATAAATGCAGCTGACTGTATATAGTAATATATGTAAATTTATGTTCTTAATAAATGATGTAATGCTATTAATCATTTTTCTTAGGCAAAGCTTGTTTTTGTCAGCCTGCAGCTGAAAGATACGCTATTTGAATATTAGTAATTTTAAATATTTACTTTACATACCTTTTACACCTAAGTGTAGGCCACAATTAAAGGAAACACAAATAATATACTAGTATTCAAGGCTTAATAAGATTAAGTTCAGAGAATGTATTAAGAATAGGAAAGAAATATTTTATGTTTATGGTGCAAATTAAAGCCCAAATCTATCTCAAACATACATACCATGAAATTTCATTGTAGTCAATGTAGTGTTTGGCAGTGCAGAACCAGACTGATTACTGAAATATAATTACCTTTGTGGAGGAATTTGGTTGCAGGGGAAAGTCGGTCCTAAGACTGTGCCTAAATACTTCAATAGTATTAAAGCAGGGCACTTAAAGGCTATTCATGAGTCATTATTTCTAATGCACTTTAAACTGTAATGGAATAAAAAATGGCTGAACTAGACTATTTTGAGGAATCTTTGCCGTTCTGTAACATGTAATTATCAAATTTTGCATTTCAGTATTCTAACATTTAAAAAGTTCTCATTTTCCAAGTAATATACATTTTATAAGGTTAAAAGAATTGTTCTATTGCTAAAATAATAGCTTCAGAAGATAGCCTTTCCCAAAAGTTGAGCATCTAGGGCAGCACTAGCAATATTGTTGTTCAGGTTGTACTTCAGTAGCCAGAAAAGTTTTTTGTTGTTTTCAGCTTCTAATTAAATTAAGACTTTTCTCGTAAGAGAATGAATTATACCTTGTGGTCCAAAATGTGAAGTGTAGACCTTGAGTCATTCTCTCATTCATAAACAAAGTATTTTAAAAACTTGTCAGCTTTTTTTTTCATGCAAGTAGACAATTGATGGTATAAGCCATTATTTTATCGAGAACCATTAGCTATTTAAAACACCGTGCATAAATTAAAGACGAGCTAAATGGATTTGTGGCTGTTGCCATTAGTAGCATTTTAAATTATACAGGCAATTATTGTGTTCATTATCGTAGAGCAGCCCCTTTGCAAAACTATTGTGGTTTTTCTCAGACGTTATGTACAAATTTTCCCTTGGAGATTAAAATTTCCAGTGGTGTGTTTAGTTTTGTTAAGTTGTTTCAAATAGAACAAATATTATGACAAGTAGAAGAAAATTTGTTTTGCTAATATGGGTAATAGCAATAAACATGGAAAATTACTCCAATTCTTAATTCATCTATTTCTTGTATTTTCATAGTTATTCTAGTTGTTAGTATTTTCCAGAGAAGATAAATAGCTTGCATAAGATAGCATGTTTTAAAAATGCTTTGGTAGAATCACAGTATAGTTAAAATGAAGTTAATCCACTTTGCCAATATTCAGATGAATTTTAGAGAATGTTAGTGAATTTCTACATGAAATTTATCTGGATAATTCAACAGTGTTTCATCAGTTGAGTGCAGAAATTGTTTAAGTGGAAAGGCACAGAATTAAACTCATTAAGTACTTTTCAGTACATTGGAGTAACTAATTTTTGAAAAATGGAAAATGCATTTCTATTAAAACTTTGTGTGCCTTCTTAAGTAGAATTTTGCAATTGCCTTGACTTGCTATAGTAAATAAAAACATTAAAATTTACTATGGCCAGTAGTGTGATCTATATGAAAAAGAATGGCATTATTAGTAACAAACCAAGTGTTCTTGAGCAAGAGATTTGTTGTGTGGAAAATTCTTCCGCATCAACATTTTTATTGTTGTAATACCTCTCCAAACACATTTTTGTTGGATCCCAAACTTAAATTTGACTCTGTCTTCATCAATTAAAAAGGTATTAATGCTTTGAGTTAGCTACATATGTGTAGTGTGCAGTGGACTAAATTTAATGTTTCTGTCCAAAAAGTGGAATTCTTTCTAAAGAAGCTCTTTATTCATTTCTGTTCTGGGGTGGGGTTTTTATGGGAGGCAGAGAGGGGAGAGATAGGCTTTCACTACCATGATGCAGGGAGAAAAAAAGTGTGAGGTAGTAGTTATGCATATTGCAAGACAGTGATTCTTTATTTTATTACAAAAAAAGACCAACTCTAGAAGGCCAGATTAAATCATTCCTTTCACTTTTTAATGGGATTTGGATGAATAGAGTAAAATATGCACTTTGCATTCATTGATAGCATCTTTAGGTTGAGGTAATTGAGTCTTTTTTCCCTGACTGAATGAATAATGACTTCATCTGATCCTCAGCGAGGCCTGAAACTTAGGCTGCCTTTGTCAACGCAAAAAGATCTGGGCTTTGAAACATGCTCTACTTCCCTGGCTTCATTTTTCTTCATTTTAATCCAAAAACCTATTTTTCTCAATAATTCAAGCATAAACTATGTAGTAGTTGAAGCAGCGGAAATTGCAAGATATTTGTCCTCGTTGTGCTGCTTTTTAAATGCAGCTGATAAATCAGCCGCTGTGGTCTTCAGCTGCCTGGTTCTCTAGGGAAGGGACAGCCCATGTGTAAGCAAGATTGCTGGAATTTTTAAGAACTATATTTAAAGTGCTTCTTTCGCAGACTGTTATCTAAGGAAGTGTTATGTTTTACTGGTCTTACTGGCAAGACTTGGAGATAAAAGGGGCATCTGTGATGGGGCCTAGGAAACTCTTCCTGACATAATTTTCCCACATATTTTACTGACTGCTAGAGCATCCCAAAAAGGGGAGTAAAATACCCTAGCTTACATCATACATTACTGAAATGGTGAGAGTCTTAGTTACATAGTTTAAATATGTTTTTTCATGAGAAACAGCAGAAGAAAGAGAGCCTCTCTTAATGTTTTTCTTAAAATGTTTCTAAATCAAATACATTTTTTACTCATGTAAAATGGAAGCTCTGTTTTACTCTACTGGCTTAAAAATTGATGTTTTGCTTGATTGTTGTTTTTATAATTATATTGAATAACTGAAAGCTTCATACAATTAAAAATTGCTTCTGTGACTTCAGTTCAGATTTACATACCAGGATGAGAGCATCATGACAAGTTGCAGTGCACTTGTCACATGCTCTGTCCCGTGTGTCTCTTCATTCTTGAATCTAACAGGTTTTTGATCTTCTAGCAGTCAGTGAGCTCCCTACAAATACAATATGCAGTGCTGGTATTTCTACTACAGGCATGACAGAAGAAAATTGTGCCTGCTCATTTGTTCGTCTGTAGTTGTCTTTTCTCCTTGCCCTTCTGTGTTCCTGTCCTGGATCAAGGAATGGGGGAGGGATGTGTCAGACATTAAGGCATTCAAAAGGCTTGGCTGGGACAGTTCACATTGGTTCCGGGAATTTTTATTGCCCCATAACCAGGGAACATCTCTTGCAATCAAGCGTAGGAATAATAATCAATGAAATTATCAAAATTATTGTTACAAGTGCATGGATTTTTAATAGGTAGGAATAACCAAAGCAAGTAATTGCTAATTTGAAGAACCATCAGTTTAAGAAAAACTGACTAACATGTTTTCTTCTTCTTCTTCCTCCAGGTTGGCTTGCTGGACCTGGAGCTGAATCAACTGACCAAAGCCCTGTTTTTGGCTTTAGTTGCACTATCAGTCGTTATGGTAACTTTACAGGGATTTGTAGGCCCGTGGTATCGCAACCTTTTCCGGTTCCTCCTCCTGTTTTCCTATATCATCCCCATCAGGTATGTGTAAGAATGAAAACAAAATACAGCTGTCTAATTTCACTGAATGTGGCTTTCCTGAAATTTATACTTGCGTCTCATTGCAAAGGAAATTGATCTTATCAGGAAGCTGAAAGCAAAGGTGCCAACAAATCTGCTGATTCTTGAAGGATCACTGTACAGAAAACAATACTGTTGTATTTTTTTTGTATAATGTTCATCTTGCTGGAGTAATCAGGATATCTAATCCTTTGCTAGCATAAATGTATTAATAAGGATACAATGTTGGTGTATTTGAAAACGTGGGTTTAGGAAGCATGTAGTTGAATGAATTGCTAGATATATTTTGGGATTTAATTTTTAATGCCTTATATACTGAAAATGTTCCATTTCTCTGGTTAAAATACAGACTTTTTACCTCAATGATTAATTTAAATTGAATGGCTGAATAATGTAGGTGCGCTTTGGGAGAGGAGTTTTAACGTGTAACCAAGTAGAGACTTGCCCTGAATTAATTAATTCATTAAGCATGAGTACTGTATATTCAAATTGCAGATAAACTGGAACACGAAATAATATCCATGTGTGTAATCAAGTCTTCTGTGGACACAGAAGTGAGAACACTGACTCTGAAATGAATTCTTCTCTTTGCATGGGTATTGGCTTTGCAAAATGGAAATACAGTCTCTGTTAAAATACCCAGTGTTTAGATTAAGGTAACTGTTAATTGTAGATGCTCTCTGGAACTGTTCAGTTTGAGATACGTCATTCAGTAAGCCCAGTGACCAGCCACAGAGTTAGCAGCATCTAAACTGTAGCTAAGACCTCAGGTGTGCACACAATATTTAAGTTCCCATAGTAAAGAAAAAGAAATAACAGGGGAATTTCATTACGCATTTTGATCTAAGCTTACATTACTTATGTGTTACAATGTTCACATTTTAGAAGTACATGTTTGTGTGACGGCAATTGTATCATATTTGACCAGTGGGATACTCAGGAAGCCTCTGTCTCAACATTCCATAACTTAAGGGACTTTATTTTCATAGTAGTTTTATGTTGCAAGAGAAACTGATTCCATTGAGAAATTGAAGGACAAGGTTCTGGCAAATCTGCTGGAATCGCATATTTGGGATATCTTTCTAAACACTGTCATTATCGTAAGTCCCTGCTTGAATGATGCTGTTCAGGCCATGTCCCAATATCCCCCATACACACACAGTTACTGAGTACTAAGCAACTTATCCATGTGAAGAGGCAAAAAGGGCTCCATTCGAGTGGTTAAGTCTACATATTGCTGAGAGATGCACTTTACGACTTCCAGGGGAGGGGATAAATGAGCTAAGGATCATTTCTGTCTTTTAACCATTTTAATATCTTTGCTACTGGATGCAGAAGGATTAAGGGTATATAGGTATAGAATAGGTATAGGATTAGGCATATAGTAAATTTGACTCCATATTGGAAGTTCAGCATATGCCATTGGAAAAACATGTTCACTGAGCAGCCCATTTTCAATTTAAGAGTTGCTTAGTGAACTTGTGGAATACCTTTTCTCCAAAAATAATTTCTAGCCTACATCTAATCCAATTTTTCAATTGCTGGTGGGAGATAACATACAAAATCAAAGTATTACAGGATGTGATTCATTTAGTTCTGAGATGGGTCATGTGGTTTCTCTGTGGAAGATCACACAGGAGTCTATCAGAGAATGCTTTCCTCTTTCCTCTCTAGAGGTTTATCTGTTTCTATACAAAATTCTCTTCGACCCAGATCTTCATAAATACAGCGTTGTTTTCCACACTGTCGGCAAAATACTTTCATACTGGTGTTCAAATGTGACTACCCTTCCCTTCCTCTCTTCTGTATGTTAAGCATGGAAATTGCTTAATTGTTAGGCTCTATTTGGAGTGTAAACTCTCAAAGATGAAAGTTACAAAGCAAATGACATTGAAGCACCAGGTGTTGTGTCCTCTGATTATTTTAAAAATATCTATGTGGGGAAATAATGAACTTTGAGAGGTATAGGAAATGAACATCAGAGATTAGGATTCACGGGTACAGGCAAACCATATCTGAAGTCAGGCACACATGAAATATGTTGATGGATAGTTTTAGAGAATTCAGGAAGTTTCTAATTGTGGAGTTTTTTGCAGTTGTGTTTGGCTTTTGGTTTGCAGAGCAAGGGAAGTTCCGGTTATGTAATACAAATAATTTTTCATGGCTAGACATGTTTGGTGAAGATCATCAGGAAGATGATCTTAGAGTTAGCAGAGTTTAACTGACCTCTGTGCAGCCTCTCCTATAATTAATAGGAAGAACTATTTAGATGTTCCAGGCAGAAGTTGGTTCCTTGTGATTCAGCTGCATCCTAAATACTTCTCTAGATCAATGTTGCTTCACTATGTGCAGGGTATTACTTTGGGGCATGTAAGACTTTAGAAGTATAAACATAAAGCAACTGTCAAAGAACCGTAACAACGCAACAAAACAGAAGCCACCCCACCAAACAATACCTGCCCACCCCTCTCCTTGAAAAAAAACAGCCCCCAACATTGCACACATTCTATAGTGTACAAGGAATCAAGAAAAACAGAGAAAAAGTAGTATTAAACAGACACAGAAAGCTTAGCCCATCTCTAAATTGCTTGTGAGTTAGAATCGTTATGCACAAAATGTTTTGAACAGCCCCACACCCCCAGAAATGTTTGGCTCTTACAAGTGGTTCTGTCATTGATGTTTTCTTTTTTCCCATGGAGAAACCATAGCCCAGGGAGGCTCCATGGGCAATCTGCTGCCCTAAAAAGTTAAGCTATTTTAATTTCTGAAGATTCGTTAGGAAAGGAGGATGTAAAGCACATCCTTGACAGACTCTCCAAACCAAAATAAATCTCTTTAGGGTTATCTTCACCCATTCTCTGAGTGTTTCCATGTTCCTCAGCATTTTTAGGCTTTTTTCTAGTTTCTTCTAGCCAGTTTGAGATCAGTTAATGCCTCTCCGTAGGTTCCTCCAGTGTCACTGAGATCATATCATTACTTTTTTAAAAAAAATTATTGATTGAAATACATTCTCCATCAGTTTACAAGATCTTGTCTGACTGCAGCACTTAGTGCAGTTGTCACATAGCAAGCTAGCAGGGAGCATGTGTTCTCAGCTATGTCCCTGGTGTTGCGCTTTGTGAGACCAGCGTGGAAGATCTTAGGCCTGTGATGTTGCCTTTGTTTTTTAATAGTAAGGTACTTTCGTTGAACAACTTGTATTTTTTTTTACCATTGTCTGTTTTCTGAATGACTAGGGTCAGAGGGCAATCACAGTCAAGATAATGAAAAGCCAGCATCCCAGGTGGGGGAAGATTTTTTCATTTTAAGTGCAAGAGAAGAGAAGAGACTTTAGTCAATATGGAATGTGAGACATCACCTACTACTGAGATGAAAATTCCAATGTGTCTGTGGGTGCAGGAAAGATGTTTGGGCTATTAGAGTGCCTTGTCACAAAAAAAATTTTGTTCTTTTCCCTGGCCTTTAGTAGTAGCATGTCTTTATCAGCTCACTTGAGCTATGATAGCAAATGGTTCAGAATGACCAAAGAAAAGGCTTAGGGATGGTAGTGCCCCACCAAACTGGATCCCCTCCACCACCAAGTAATGGGACTCCATTTATTCATTGCCCAGTCTTCTTCAACCCTTTGAAACACAAAGTGAGTTGCACTTTGTATTGAGATCTTTTCTATGTTTGGTTTTTATTAAAAAAAAAAAAAAATAAAGAAAATATGAAGTCAGGAAAGTTTTTGTAGATAATTTAGGTTTATCCAAGCAGTGTTTGGTGAAACTGCTGCCTTGCATACAGGTGTGTGAATCCTGTATCTGTACATGTTTCCACTTAGCTCTTAAGAAATGTAGAAGATTTACTGTAAAATGATAAGATATTAACTAGGGATCTGTTAAAAATGTGTATTACCTGGGCTTTATATTTAGTAGCAGTTTAAAGCTGGACTGACAGGGGCTTAATCAGCCATCGCTTTAGAAGGATCCTTTTTCGTGTGAACAGAAGCTGAAATGTCTCTTGGACACTCCAAGGCTCCTAATCACTATGCCATTCTGCCAAAAGTAGTTGCCCCAAATGTCTGTAAGGAGCTGCCTTGCACTTAAGTATTAAAGTTTTGGGGCACTATGTGGCTCCTGGCTGCTTTTTTTTCCTGGATCTTTAAGAGAAGCATTTAAATTAAATCCTTCAAGTTATGTCAGTCTGTTTTCAGGGGCAATGAGAGAAACACTGCTAGGAGGTCTTACATCTGAAATTTGTTAATAGCCAGTCAAATCCCAGATGATGCAGTGTGAATTTCTGTGTGTTCCTGAGATCCAGGGAACTCACACCTATGCAGACTGTCTAACAGCAGCAAGCAGCTATGCTGCTTTTCATTGTATTGTAGTTTCTGCTGTGTGGGAGCTCTAATCTATGTAACGTACAGATGTGAGAGTATAGTATATGAAGTAACACATAGAGACAGAATATATATTAGATAAATGATGCAAAAGTTTCAGTGTGGAAGAGCTAAAGAGCTGTGCTTATGAAGTGGTTTAATATACATTTAGTGTATTATTCTTGTATACCATATCATGATATATAATGCAGTCTGTATCGACACTGAAAAATATTATGTGAAGCTTCCTGACATTTTACAAATTAATTTTGCAGCAGGAGCTATGGTGTCTCCTATGTGCTAAGATAAGTTTTACGCCATCCAATGTGGTGCTGTACTACTGCCAGAGCTAGCTTTGTGCTTTTCTTAAAATGTCTGATATTCATGCTACATAGATAAATCACAGAATCATAAAATTATTTGGATTGGAGAATAAAGTCCAACTGTTCATTCAGCACTGCCAAGTCCACCAGTAAAACATGTCCCTAGGTGCTGCATCTGTGGGTTTTTTAAAAATACCTCCAGGGATGCAGACTCTACCACTTCCCTAGGCAGCCAGTTCCAATGCTTGGCAACAGTTTTGTGAGGAAATTTTTCCTAATATCCAATCTAGAGCTCCCCTGGTGTGACTTGAAGTTGTTTCCTCTTTTCCTGTCATTTGTTACTTGGGAGAAGAGACTGATCCCCACCCGGCTACACCCTCCTTTGAGGCAGTTGAAGACAGTGATCAGGTCTCCCCTGAGCCTCCTTTTCTCCAGG
>VZRZ01004300.1:1867582-1928426 GCA_013398175.1 Climacteris rufus | reverse complement strand
TGAGGGGCCCAGAACTGGACACAACACTCAAGCTGTGACCTCACTGGTGCTGAGTACAGGGCATAAACACTGCTCTGGTCCTGCTGGCCACTATTTCTGATCCAGGCAAGGGTGCCACTGGCTTTCTTGCCCACCTGGGCACAGGCTGCCTCATGTTCAGCTGCTGTCGACCAGCACACCCAGATCCTTTTCTGCTGAGCAGCTTTCCAGCCACTCTGCTCCCAGCCTGTAGCTCTACATGGGGTTGTTGTGACCCAAGAGCAGGATCTGGCACTTGGCCTTGTTGACCCTCATACAATTGGACTCTGCCCATCAATCCAGCCTGTCCAGACCATCTGTAGATCCTTCCTTCCCTTCAGTGGATCAGTGCTCCTGCCCAACTTGGTGTCCTCCACAAACTTACTCAGGGTGCACTTGATCTCCTTGTGCAGATCATTGATACAGCTATTATTAAAGAAGACTGGCCCCAATATTGAGCACAATCAGTCTTAAAAATAAGTAATTTTTTAAACTCATCTATTGTAGTGAATCTTTCTCCTTTCAAACCTTGCAACATTGCCTATTTGCTCCTAGGTTTTTTCCTGGTTTTAATCTGATAGTATTACAGCAAGTAATGCCAAATTTGTGTGGAATATACCAAAAAGGCATGCATGTTTTAAAAATTATTTGTATTGGACCTCAAATATCGGTATGAAAGGCGACATCTGACCTGATACATGTGATAATAACAAAGAAACATATTATTGTTGCTCTGAGCTTCATGTGCTACATCTCTTGTGCAAACGTGCTTGTTCGGCATGTGTTCTATTTGTATTTTGCATTCTTCCCTGTTTTCAGTCTGTAAGAAATTCATAGGTTAATTTTTTCTTTAATTGCTACCTAGATTTTCTCCTGGATTTTAAAGTTTTATCTATGTTGCAACATGTAATTATCAGTACCTGGATTACATTTGGCCCTTGAAAAACTGTATGTGCCACAGTCGCTGTCGCAATACAGGGTTGAAACACGTTTTTTTGCCAAATATTTAAGCAATATTTGGGTTGATTTCTCTTTTGAAAGAAGGGGTTGAGTTCTTTTTCAAAGTTACAGTTATTGCCTCGGTTTTATGCAAAGTGCTGTGTGTACTTTCCTTAATTTTCTTTTATATGCTCACATAATAGACAAAATGTAGAAAAATTAGTGCAAGAGAACTAATGAGACCAATTAGGAAGCAAGAAGAACACAGTTCTGAGTCTATTCTTGGGAGTGTCAGACAGATAGTAGAAAAAACTAAATAAAAATGTATGTATTGTACAAAACACAAAGGAACATTATATTCTAGTTTCCCCATCAAATAAAATATGAGAGAGGGGGAATTACAGGAAATTAAAGAGATGACCTGTGGGTTGATTTTTATTTCTTTAGATCTTAATATAATATGGTGCTTAAATGAAGTAACTTCTGTTTTTGTTCTGTTTTTATCTGTTTAGTTACCAGGCTCAAAAAAATCACTTTCTGTGAAGATTTCACTTTCCAGGCATGTTGAAGTTAAAATATATTTGGTTGTTTCTTGACCAATAATTTTAAAATTATTTCATACTTTTTTCTAGATTGTGAATAATGCATATATCTGTGTAAGGCTGTTTCAAGAAAGGATATGTGAAGGTTAGGGGGTGTAGCCATAGGGAAATTTGGTCCAGTTTTAGATACTAATGTGTCCCAAATATCACCTTCAGTATCATCTTCACACAGAAGGAAGTCCTGAAAATAAAAAGATTACATCTCAATTACTTCATTTATTATAAAAAGTGGATATCGCTATGGGCAGTAATACTGTATCTGGAGTTTTGACAGGGCTTTAGGGTTTTTTGTTACAAAACTTCTACATATACAGAACTTCTCAGGAAGTTAAAAAAAACCCTACCATCTAAATTTGATTTAAAATCATACTTGAATTTTATTTGGCATTATATCACTTTGTTAGCTAACTTCATTAGGTCTTGATTGCTTTTCACTGACTCATGAATGGTAGAATGTTTCTGGAGTTTCTAAATATATTTGTTGAACTTTCTTAGTGAAGCCCCTTGCTTATTGGCAAATTTGTCCTTTTGACAAAAAAACAAAATCAGAAACCTTTACAAGTGGACCTAATATAATTGCAATTCATGAAAAAGATGAAATTTAGAAGTCCTGTAAATAGGAGTGTTAAATGTAAAACACTGCAGTTGTTTTTGAGGGAATGAAAGCAGAACTGTTTTTTTTAATGTGTAGTAAAAAGCAGTGTGGATTCTGAAAGGTTGTGTTATTTATTTGTTCTGAAGCTGAATTGCAGAGAAGTGCCACACTGGCTCTATTAATGGAATAAATCCCCAAGTTGAATAAAAACTGCCTTAGGTTTGCGTACTGTAGGGTAACTAGTGATGAAGTGGAGAGATAAGAAACGTTGTATTACTGTGTTTGCTAAATATGCCCGTTCTCTGCAACAGCCTTCAAAAACCTATATTAACATACTGTGCCTAAATATTGCATGTTAATTGGTTTGCTAAAAATTAGCATTACTAATGCAATAGTGTACTAATGCTATGTTGGATGATGTTCTGTGTGATTTCATGAATAACTGATGTGTTTGGAGTCTGTTTAATTGGATTAAATTGAGAAGGATTTAAAAACTGGTAAAATTAAAATGGTTTTAGTTATATAATGAGGTTTCTTAAAGTCCACAAAGAAGTTATGATAAATGATAGCTAATATTATCAGTCAATGAAAGTAGCTTTATGTTGAGTAAGCTTAATGTCTCCTTTGTTATTATGTAAAAATTCTTGGACTTTTCAGTCAAGTATTTCTATCCATTCCTGTGAAGCTCTGATGGAGAGGTTTCTACTTTTGGAAGCAAACTCTCTATTAACAGGCTGTCATAATTTTTAGGGTTGCATTAGTGTCCATAATGTGCTGATAAATAGCTACTGTTATTCCAAAGACAAAAATTTCCTCCAAGACAAAAAGCACCAGAAAAGGATATAGTGTACAAATTTTAGAATTAATACTAAAAAAAATCTATAGCACTCATTTTTATTCCTGTTTAATTCTTCATTCATCTTAACAATTCAAGCGTGTACCCAATATCTTTCTGTGTGCCGGGAAGCTGTCTTGGACTGTCCTAGTCATTGGGGAGACACTGTTTCTCTGTAGACCAGCAGTGCCAGCATTCTATTAGGTCCATTAGCATAAAGGGGGTACACTCTGTTCCAGTTAGCAGTGCATGCTGGAAAGCTAGGGTAATTCCTAAAATGCCTTGATGCTTTGAAATATGGATTTCTCCTCACTGCTCAGCAAGAGAAGTTGACCAATTTTTTCTTATCTTTAAGTTATATTTAAGTGAGATTATAATTAAATGCATAAACATCAAAACCAGATGACACACGTGCTTATAAAAGATGCAAGTGAAGATATGAACTGCACTTCTGCTTTGATTTAATCTTATTGAAGTACAGGTTTTCTTATCTGAACAACTTTGTAGGTTTCCATTGGTAGAGCAGCCATGTGGATGTCTCTGTGTCTGTGCCATGTACCTGAGACTGCAGTGCTTAAAGAGAGTATCCATCGCAGAATTCCTGTCTTGGTAGTCCAGGCACAAAAAAATATAGCCTAAATGCTTCTTGAAGTGGGGTAGTGAGCAACTTCCATCCTTCAGTTAATCCACTTACTCTTGGCTAGAGCAGATGTCTAGCTGTTTTTAAATAAAGTGAGCTCATACTGCTCTTGTCAAGCTAGAGAACATCCTTTGTACTTGACTGGCTAACCAGCAGATTCTCATCCCTAAGAGGAGTAAAGCTTTTGCTGTTCCTTCTGTTTCAATGTGAGGTGCATTGCTTTAGTTTTTATATTCACTGTGAAAGTTAACAGACCTGCATAAAAGAATACAGGTTGCATAGTGCTGGCTCTGGATTGAGTGAGGTAGGGTAAAACTGTAGCTAACTAGTGTGAGGCAAGTGACTTCCAGTGTTCTTCTCATTATATATATGTAGCATTTTCAATAAAAAGAATCTGTAGAGTCCTCCTTCTGTCTGTCCTTTTTTAATATATATTTGCATGTCTGAAGACAGATGAAATTAGGAATGATATTGCAGGACTAGTTGGAGTGTATCAGCAGAGAGAAGGATGGGTTTTGGATAATGATGATTTCAGTGGGAATATAAGAGATAGTTAAAGCATAAAATACCATCTTAAACTCTTTTCCAGCATGTGTCAGAATTTCAGGTGTTCTCACAATTCTAGTTAGAGGCATCTCTTCTTTATGGGATAGTGCAGATTGTGAGTCACTGTTCCCTCCACTGTTATCTCAGGTAATTCACCATCTGTTGCTGTGATTCCAAGAGGACAGATGAAAACTCTTTGTAGATGCTCTTTGTTATGCTATAAAGTCAGGGTGATGTCAGGACTGTTAAAAATAGTCTGAAGTGCATTAGCAGTATTTTGACCTTGATATGTACATTTGAACAGTTTTAACAGTTATGTTACTGTAAACTTGTTGCTTTACTTAGGTCTCTTGAGTGGGCAAATTAGCTGCAAATAGTTCACAGAATCCCATAATATGCTGAATTGGAAGGGACTTACAAGGATCACTGAGTCCAGTTCCTGGCCCTGCACAGGACATCCTCAAGAGTCACACCCTGTGCCTGAGAGTATTGTCCAAAAACTTGTTGAACTCTGTCAAGTTTGGTGCTGTGACCACTTCCCTGGGGAACCTGTTCCAGTGCCCAGCCACCCTCTGGGTGAAGACCTTTTTCCTAATATCCAACCTAAACCTCCCCTGACACAACTTCAGGCCGTTTCCACAGGTCCTGTCACTGGTCACCACAGAAGAGATCAGTGTCTGCCCCTGCTCTTCCCCTTATGAGGAAGTTGTAGACTACAATGAGGTCTCCCCTCAGTCTGCTCCAGGCTGAACAGACCAAGTGACCTCAGTAGTTCATGTAGCTACTGTCCTACCTGTTTTTTCAGTATTTCTGTTAGAGCAGAGTCAACAGGAATGAAAACATGCCTATTCCTTAGTCACTGCTCCTCTGACATGGTAGCAGGAACATGATGAATAGCTATAGGAAAGTAGCATTTTAATGTTTCAGAACAAGGTGGCATAGAGTTTTGTGTTGGAGCATTTAATTATGGGGAAGAGCAACATGATTCACATGAGTGAAGACTTTTTATTATAACATAGGAATGCAAGGTGCACATTAATTCTTGTATGATGTAGACATATTAACAAATGAATGTGCAGAGTGAACTGGAAAAACATACTTTTGATTTTGGACTTACATGTATAATCTGTAAAACTTACTGGAAATGACAATTTTCTAGTAGAGAGCTACGCAAAGATTACTTCATGCCATCATCATATGATGACATTTCACATGAGGGTGAATTTTGCTGCTCCAGCACTTTTCTGTTTTTGCAACAGACCCTCTGTAGTTACATTTTGGGAAGGACAAAACCATCATTGATATTTTTGTTGGGAAAGAGAAGTTGACAAATATGGTTGTACTACCCTAAAGAAAAAATGTTGTTGGTTTTGTTTTGTTGTGGGATTTTTTTTATTTTTAAGTGATTTGAAGAGATACAAAAATATTTGTAATTTCACATCATAAAGAAAACTTAGGTGATGTTTGGTTTTTTTTAGCAGATAATAACTTTGACTTGTATAGTGATCTGTTCTTGCTATTTTTTTACTCTCATTTGTATAAGAGTAGTAATGATGTCAAGAATTTTCACAAAGTGGTGCTATCTATCTCATACAGAATGCATGATACTGCATTTCTTTGTATTGCAATATCTTCTAAAGGTCTGGGATGGAACCTGAGTTTCTAATGTGATATGTACTCTACAAACACATTAAAAATCATTGTTCCAAAATTTTGGTGCACATAGGTTTAAGATCTTTCTTTTTTCAGATATCCTCAAAAGAGCTTCTAGTTTTATTTTTATGGTTATAACTTTCACTTTGCCTAATATTCACACTGATTATGGTATAAATTTCCTTTGCAGTTTACGTGTGAACTTGGACATGGGTAAGGCAGCCTATGGGTGGATGATTATGAAAGATGACAATATTCCTGGAACAGTTGTTCGAACTAGCACCATACCAGAAGAGTTGGGACGATTAGTTTATTTGCTAACGGATAAAACAGGTATATCAGGTTACCATTCTGAAATATGATAACTTCTATAAAATTTCTAAACTTAATTCTATTCTTGAATATGCTAATATAATAGTAGATTTAGACTATCAGTTTTTGTTTTTCAGTAACATTTTACACATGTACTTGAGGACTTTTACAAGTTCCAATAGGCTTAGGTAGGCCAGTACTTAGATGTTAAAGTCAGTATTTGGTAGTAATCTTATTTATTCCAGTTGGAACAGCTCTTCTATAGTAAGAGGACACTGTACAGCATGAGTAAGAGTACCATATATCTTCCTCTGAAATGACTCTGGAATAGCACTTAGGATGCTGGTTTATTCTGCACTTCATTGCTACTGCAATATAGTATGATAATAACAGTTAAAAATGGCCTTTGAGAAAGCAAGTCATTTCCAAAACAAGTTACAAGGTCAGCCTCCAAAATGAAATCTGCTGTCCCAGTGACGTTAGTTGCTCTTATTTTACAAAGACCAGTTCTAGAGCTGCTGAATTATTTCACCTTCATAACTGTAACCTATTACTGTACCTTACCTGGTATCCTGGAACCCCCAACCCTTACTAGGATCAGAAGGTAAGTCCTAACAGTGTGAAGAAGTAATAGCTTGTGTTATGCTTTCTTGTTTCTTTCTGAGATGGAATAAAGGATTTCTAGGATATACTGGGGGATTTTAAAGCTTAACTTTTGAACTGCGAAAGTTGTTTCTCAAAAGGCTTGAAGAATTATTTTAGTGGCTTTAAGTAAAATATAGTTCAAAATCGTGAGAATCTGCTGGAGAGGGCAGGGGTTGACCTCTGTTATACTGTTCAGAAAGCATAATACACAATTTATATCTCCTTCTGTTTGAAATAGTTCTGTATTCCCTCCCATGCTGAATACTTCCATTATTGCATATTTGATATGAAGTGTAAATATAATATATTGTTACCTTTTCAAAACATGCTTTTTTCTTCTATAGGTACATATGTTATCCTATATATGTCTGAATGCTGTTCTGTTTTGTAAAGGAAAAGTATATTGCTAATTATAGTGCAGTAATTCTTCAAAGCAAGTGAATGATTCTTTTAACAAGTTTTATTTCAGTTAGCTAATGATTTGTATGCTATTTGAAACCACTTATTGATTTTAATTGCACCTTTCATCATGATAATTTATGTAACTTTGAGTGCTGTCACATTGAAGGCTTGAAATATGTAATTTACAGCATAAGTTTGGAAAAAGAAATATGTTCAAAAAATAATTCATTTTCAAAACAATGCAGTAGAGTTCATTTACAAAGTGAACTCTAAAGTTAGTTACAAAGCACTACTTTGTAAGCAGAAACAATGTATACTTTTTAAACTTCGCTGATAGAGCTTCCAGTTACCATACCAAGGTGGAAATGCAGTTAAAGTGTTGAGGTATTCTACTTAGAGTTAGACTGCACTGAGAATCTTAGGTCCTACTAAATAAAATACTAACAGTTTGTTCACACAACTCTAAAATGAAGGAATGACTTCTGACTCTGGTACCTACTACCATGTTTGAGAATTAGAGAATTATTTGAGAAAACAAACAAACAAATCTGCCACTGTTCTACTTCTAGAAAGACAACCAGTACCCTTAACCTAGTAGAAGAGTTATTAAAACTGAACTTTTTTTCCTTAAAAACCAAAATCAACAAAAAATTTAGTGATACTGGATTTTTCAAAGCAGAATTGTGGTGTTACATCCATAAATCTTTGAAAGGATTCATTTTATTGATTTGCATATACAAGGAGAAACAACCCTCTTACACTTCTAATGGTGGTTTTTTGGTTGGTTGGGTTTTTTCAACCCACATCATTGCCACTTGCAATCACAGTAGTTCTGTTTCATTTTAAGAAGCAGCACGGTGTGCATGCTTCCAAGGGACCGAATAGACAAATGTTAAAAAACTTTTACCGGGAGATGTGTTTATATAGAGTCTGGATATTTGTTAGCATTCAACCTTGAAGACGTTTCAGAGGACTGAGGTTTACTGAGCTCTGGTGGAAGGTCTGAATCTGTACAATAATAATGTAAAAATGAAAGTAAAGGCAATATCTAGGGCAATAGTTTCAAAGTGTTTTGGAAAGAAGCAGAGTCAGCACTCTCACCCTATGTGTTTTTATCCAAGTGTCAGCTGGAAGCTGATGTAAGTGGAAATAAGCCAGGAGTCCCACAGATGTCACCAGCTTCACTCCACTGACTGTGGCCATGCAGAGATAGGAAATATTGCTTTATTTCATTAATCTAAAGTGCCCTACAAATTTTAAACTGTTCTTCATTTTGGACAAACACATTGACAATGTACATTTTACCCAAGTATATTGGTAGCTGCTTCCAGTTTCCTTTCCAGAATACATTTTTTCTCATTCTGCATTTTATGATAAATGTGGAACATACTGTTAGGTAATGAACAAAGTCTATGCATGATTGACATTGCATGATTATACACTGTTTATAAGAGCTGGTTTCAGTACTTTCTCATTTGGATTTTCATTTCTAGTCATATGAACCAGTTGATTCTGTTCTTCTGCCCACTTAAGACCTGGCTGTCAGAGCATAAAGAAGAGAGTCAGTTTTGTAGCCATCTGTCCCAGTGGGTGCTCCTGAAAAGCAACACTAAAAGGCTGATTTAGTTAAATGTAAACAGGTGAAGTTTTTCTCAATACTGAAAAGAAAAGGGGATCCAGAGAACTGTCTGCAAAAATCTTATATTGTGGTCCAAGCTTCACTGGAAATGATTGAGAATTAGTTGTTGAGTCTGAGGAGCATTGCATTACTAACATAATTGCAAGGTAGTCCTTTGTATGATTGTAAATTGGGTTTGTGCTTCATCAATAAGCTTTTTGACAAGAAGCGTCCATCACAGTGGCTCTCTCATTTGCCACAGTATAATAGAAAATGAAGTATCCCAATAATTGCATTATAGTTTCCTTATTGTGGGACAAGAAAGCAATGTGGTATAATTAGGTTTGATTGGAGTGCATGTTTCCGGTAAGATCTGAAATTAATGATGTTGCTATAGTGACACATCTGCGGCCACCAGTGCGTGAAACATAAAGTAATTCATTCGACAAGAGAAGACATCTGTTAACTGCAAGGATGCAGAGCATATTGACACTGACCAGAAATACTAGACGTTATGTGATAAATGAACAAATGATGCTGAAACAGGAGGACAGATAATTTGTACTTAATCTGCTGGGAGAACTTTAATCTTCTCACTGGTTGCATTTGACAATGCCATTGTTTAAAGAACAATGCTGCAGAGAACTCATAAATTTTAAAACTTAACTCAGGGTGCAGCCTATTAAAGCAATACATTAATTCTTTTGTTAGGGAGTTTTTATCTTCATGTAGAACAAAGCCATTACTAAAAACACCCGGTAAAACAACAGGTTTTTTAGGACTCACATTTTAATTATAGCATCCATTACCCAAAATGCCACGTTGTTTGGACTTGAATCACATATAAGTCTGACAGAAAGGCGTCATCCGTTATGATGGTGGGTAGCAGTTTGCATGAGCACGATCCCTCACCCTCTCCAGGGTACAACAAGATTCTAATCAGGGAAGAAAAATAATGATATTTGGCAATATTTAATGAATGTTTTTGTTTCTTAGGATGTGGGATGGCAAACCTGCTATTCATGACGTCTGCCAGTGTGTTCAGCTAAAACAAATGCGTAGTCTTCCAAGTGTAGTTACTTACTAATGCATGCACTTGTATTTGAGTTCTGTAATTAACATTTTAGAGGGTGTTTGGACCAAATGAGATACTTAACAGATAAAATGGTTGAACAGATGCACAGAGCAATGGGATTCTTGAATTTTTTGGAAAATCCTTGCATCAGAGGTGGGTGTATGTGGGCTTTTTTGTTAAATGTGCCGAATGTAATATACTATTAGAACAGTGAATTTCAGTAATTGTTTCTAAAAATTAATCTTTTAAGTTATACTTTGAGTATTTACCTCTTCAATATAAGCAACTAGAGAGGAGTAATTAAAAAATGCTGATGGAATAACATATCCTCCCTTTACTTGTATGCATATATATTCATGCTACTGCTCCTAGGCTTTCTCTACCTGTATGATTTTTACTGCCACTTGGTTTTCAGGGTGGGTAGAGCAGACTAGAAATGGAACATTTTAATGGAGAGATCCTACAAGAAGATTCCAGACTATGGAATCCTTACTTTTTGTCTTCTGTTGGACTCCCACCAACTGAAAATAGTGTATCCAGTGAGAATGGCTGTTGCTCTTAAATTACGCAATACACTGGTATTGTGCTTGTGGGAGGCAGAAGGCACAGAGAAAATAGGTACTGCTCTTCTCAACTGTGTGTCATGGTTTAGGAGTGGTTCTCCCTAATTCAGTGCCCCTAAGTTACCTCTACTGGGACCTTCTGGCTGGGAAAGATTAAACATAGCTCAGCTCTCTTGGTCTTTGTCCTCATTCTTAATGGGTTGTACTGGGACTTACTTGGTTTGAAGTTTCGTGGTGGTTATGTTTATGCCCTGTTCATAAGAGGAGCAGCTGAGAGAGCAGACATATCCTGTGTATGTTTGCCATGAGTTTTTTCATTTTCTTTTTACATTATATACCAGGTTATATATTTTTCCAGGGTTCATAGAAAGAACTTGTATCTCCAGACAGTTGAAGACAGTCTAATTATTAGGAGCATTGGGCCTGATTTCCCTAAACATTTCCATAGCAATGTTCACATTTACACTGACTTTTTATCTGTTTAAACAAATAGCTCTAACAAAATACTCATATTTTATCAAAAGTTACTCATCCTCTTAATTTCTCAGAAAGTTGCTAATTCTTGTGCTGTACATATTTTCTTGCTTGTTCTTGTTTTGGACTTCTTAGATTGCTGATATTGGTCCAAATTGTCATCTAGTAATACAGGATCAGAAAGATCTGCATCTGCTTCTCAAAAAAGCAACAACAAAAAAATCTCTACTGCTCTGTTGTGAATCACATCTGTTGCCACCCAAGGAATGATGCCTTCAGGACTTTTTCCTTAGAAATTAATTTCCTCTTTGCCTGCTTTACTCTGTGTTTAATGGTATAATTGTAGGAAAGAAGGAAAAAAAAAAGCTCTTGGCTTCATTAAAGAACACACTAAAATTTTCTCCAGTGGTTGTGTATGAACTTCTTTGTCAGGCTATTTTCCTTTTGTAGTACCTGCATTGCAGAGCGAAGTTCAAGAATGTGTAAAAGTAGAAGGAGATCATATGCTGATTAATGTAATTTCTGGAAGCTTTTTGAAAATAACCTTTCGTTGAATCTAATAACTCTTCATATTAACGTCCTGAAAGTGTGTAATTGATAACTAGGTCTTTAAAAATATTATTAAAAATAGAAAGCTCTTTCACTGTTCTTTAGAACTTACCACATTAAGCAGACTAGGGAGCTCAGCTTTGTGTTGTTTTTCTTGCTCAAAAAGTGGCCTGGCTGTATTAGAAAATCTGCCTCTAGATATTTGAAGGGTTTGCATTTTGGGGCATAAAAATACAAGATGTGTTGTTCTGTCATGGAATATTAGTCTTCAACTAAAACACTAAAATTTAAGACAGAACTGCTTATAACGTGACTGATTGGCACCATGTAATATTTGGAAAAAGTTGTTGGGAATGGCCATTTTGGCCTTTCATTCGTTAGAAGAATTTAGAAGTAAATTCTTAATTTGCAGACATGATGAAACTGAATTTCCATGTGGATGGCTAAAAGGGTGTATTTTGTTAGGGGTTTTTTTCTGCAGAAATTTTTGGGAGTGCTTTCATAACTTCAGCTACCCCTGTTTGTGTAATAACACATCAGGTTTATTATGACTGTTCTTGAAAGTCTTATGCTAGTCTTGAGAAGCATGAGCTAACTGAATTTGTTGGGTTTTTTTCTTTGTTTTTATTTTAGTTATTTGTCATAGATATCTCCTATTACCAGAGCTGATAAAAAGGATTGTTTAAGTAATCTATAAGATGCAAGTATTGAATCCGGATTTCTGGAATGTTTATTTCCATGTTTTCACAACTTGATTCTTTTTCCTCACCTTTTTCCTAATCTCCTTCCCTGGCTGCTGATTGTTGCAAGATAGGAAAATCCATACTTTTCTGTGCACAAGCTTTTCTTCTCTGCTTGCTGAGAAAGAGGGGGTGGAACGTGCAAATTTTCCATCTATCTACCTTTATTTCGTCAAGCATGATATGGAGTTGGACTGGTTTAACGGAGTAAGAAGAAATAATCTTTCTGTATAATAATCATAGGGCTAATTTTGTTTCCTTTTCAGTTTTCACAAGCAGCAATTACAGAACTGGTGGGAAGCAGGTTTGACAGTTGCCTGCTGTCTCACCTTTTGACTAGCATTTAGTTTCACAACTCCTAGGGATAGTTCAAAGGCTTGGCGAAGCTAAGGGCAGTAAGAAGATACTAGCATGCCTGGAAAGTAAGGAAGGTGGTACAGATTTGCTTGCAAATTTCATGCATTAAATATTTTTGCACAGTGTGTGGGTTTTGGTTTTGCTTTCTTTTAGAAATGGAGATTTTAGTGTCTCATGTTTAATGGTGGAAATTTTCCTGTTTCTTATGTGCAAACTGGAGATTGAATTTTTTTGGTCTCCAATTAAAGTAAAAAATTTAATGATAAGTCTCAATAAAAGTACAGCTTCTAAAAGTAGAAGAACTGCATTTATATGATGACTGTAAAACAAAATAATTTTATTCTTTATGTATAAAAGTAATCAAAAATTTCCTGTTTGCTAATTCTAGATGTCAGGCACTTTGTCTTCCTGGACCGTTTTCCAACCTTGGGAATGTCATGCTTTTAGTATTTTCTCCTCCTGTGACTTGGCATGTATTTTGGCATACTGGGATAAAGATGTGAAATAAAAATAGTCTAGATAAATAAAACTAATATAAAATATTTTATTCTGCAGTATTTAGTTCTTATAATAAATGATACAAATTTCTTATACTCCATTTTAAAAAATCTGTAGAAGCTTCAAGACTGTCAGTTCTGCTATCATGCTGTGTTTATTTTTTTATCATCAGACTTAGGCATTTTAATGACACAAAACTGTGTGGTTAAATATAAGAATAGCTTTATACTATTTTTTATAGTTGCTTTGCCTGAGTAGCTGTATGAAAAAAGTCTAGGAAGGGCCATTATCAAAATAATCTTTTTGAGCTTACCATGGAAAGCTAGGCAGTAGTGGCCTCTTTCTGCCTCCCATACTCCATCAAGGAAGGCTGAGGCCCCCACCCCTCAATTAGAGGTTTTCCAAACCAGAGGATGTGACTGGTTGGCAGAGGTGGATGCAGTGTCAGTCTGACTGACACCCTGTAGTTTCTTACAAATACGAAGTGAGCACAGAAAACACTGATTTTGCTTGTTCTGCCTTATTCCAGCTGGAGGCTGAGTCTGTCAAATTTGGAAGTGATGTTGGGTCTTAATGACTTAATCTAGATAACACTGAATGATGTACCCATTTGCCAGAATGTCTCCTTTGGTACACAAAGTACAGGAAATTTGTATGAAGTTTTGGGGTTTCATGTGGATTTTTTTACTTTAGATTTTCTGATGCATGCTGTAAACTCTTGCACTGGCTTTTGAGAGTCAGCTTCATCCATATACTGCAAATCCTATTTTTTGTATAAGAAGAAAAGTTTCTGTCTTCAGGTTTGCATATTTAGTTACTGGCAGAATCAGCTTGCAGGTGAGACCAGTGTTTTCTTCCAGTATGACTAACCCTGATCTTTCTCCACAAACATTCTTTTAGTTAATTGACGCTAGTTCTTGATTCATTCCTTCTTTCCAAAGGAAAGATTTTTGGGGGTTTTTTGTGGCCTTCTCATGGTATTTTTCACTGCTTAGTAATATACTTCTCCTTTATTACAGGAACACTTACACAGAACGAGATGATATTTAAGCGCCTCCACCTGGGCACTGTGTCCTATGGAACAGACACAATGGATGAAATACAGAGTCATATTATAAACTCTTATTCACAGGTATCTCGTTTCATACGTTGTGGACTTTTAGTATCAAGGGGCATTTTTTAACAGCATTGAAGCATTGTTGTTAATGATGATATCTAGAATGTGAGATGCTATGAAAATTGTCTTAAGAAATATGATGGGAGGGAAAAATATGAGAAAATCTCTCCTGATTCTGAAGTTCTTCATAATACCCACTTAAAGGGATTTACTTTTCTGTTCTCCACTAGCAGAAATCTGTTACCTGTGTGTGCAGTGCAGTCTTTCTCCTGCCAAATCATCTAAGAGTGAGCTATTAATTACTGAGACTACAAATTGCAAGGAAGTATCCAGAACATGAACAGTAATTATATCTTTGACGATATTAATCACGAATAGACATTGAAAAGCCACATTAATTGGTATAACCAAATAGTAAAACACTAGTTGTCAAAATAAAACTTACACAGGTATATTTAAAAATTGCCTTTAAAAAAATTTCGATTATTTCAAACACCATATAACAGGGACAGGGCAGATTCTTGTGATATAGAAGAGTCCTTGGTCTGGAAAGTGTACAAGAGTATCGTGACTCCCTGTCTCTGTATGGGTGAGTTGTGGGATGAAGGAGGACAGTGGGATTCTGCAAGCATTACTTGTATTTCCCATGTATGTAAACTGTTTGAGTGCTTTTTGCAAACCTTCCTAAACACCTGATTCTACTCCAAGGTTAGGATGAACTTTCTACTTCATTTTTTTTATTTCTCCTCTTTGAAATAAAAAAGAAGAAAATTGACAGAAGAGGAAACAAGTGACAGGTTAACAAATATTTCCATGTTGTATTCAGTATGATAATAAAAATTTATCTAAAAATTATTCTCCCTAGTTAACTTGGATAGACAAACATGACTGGCTGACCC
The DNA here is from genome assembly GCA_013398175.1 of Climacteris rufus. Classification (NCBI taxonomy): domain Eukaryota; kingdom Metazoa; phylum Chordata; class Aves; order Passeriformes; family Climacteridae; genus Climacteris; species Climacteris rufus. The sequence continues at coordinate 1,913,349 of VZRZ01004300.1, read as the reverse complement.
AGTTAAGTTTGTGGACTGACCTCCTTGTCTGTGTCCTCATTTTCTCTTGTAAAAGGACTGTAGGATTGATTGGAATATTTAACTGTGCTGTGTTTTGAACTATGGCTCCCTTCTTATTTGCTTAAAATAAAAATAGAAATTTAATTTGACAACACAGTGGACCCAGTTAATACAATGTAGCTTTTGGGAGGAGAAGCAGGAGGGAAAATAGTGACGCAATGTATAAGTTCATAGTTTGCAACTTAAAGTCTCAATTATTTCCTATCTAAACCATTCAACAAATCCCCTTCTTGAATCCTTTTCCTTGGATAAATCTATTTCAGCTTAATTCTTAGGTATAGACATGAATAAGAGATATAATAACATGCCATGGAAAGGAGATATGGAGCCCTTTCACCTAAAGATCAGCAGTCCAGATTTGGTTCAGAATGGTTTACTGAAATTAACTGCTACTGACTATGTTTATAAAAATTACTCAAATCTAGTTTTCTTATAATGTGTCATTTGGGTATTCACAGTAACAACTGTAGCAATAAATAATATTAACTGACAGTCTTGAGCTGGCACACCTTGGTCTGACTGAGTTTGACAACTAAGCACCAGTCTTCTAGGGGAGGCACGCTCACTGCTGCTGGGTTTATATTTTGTAGTTAAATATGCTGTCTGAAAAGAATTGCACAATTCCTGTAATTCTTACTATTTAAAGCTTTTACTAATTTACTGTAAAATTTAATGAGTGGTTACCATGGTTACAAGTTTTTTTGTAACTGTAACATACTTAAAATAAGTCAGAAAAGAAATGTGAGGGAAGCTTTTCTTCTCAATTATGGGGAAAAGATTTCCAAAATGTAGGTTTGCTATTAGCAGATGATGAAAAGAACTTTCTTGGAACGTCCTTTTTTTCAGCTTTATATAACAATACTTAATGTTTAAATAATGCTTTAATTATGCTTGTGTTAGTAGCAACTCGTTAAAACAGAACAATGATGGAGTCTCAGTAACAAACCGAGCAACTACTAAACAATTGTTTCAATCTGAAAAAGTATGGTGAGGTTTTTATTTAATCTATGATAATAGAAGCTGCTGGTTAGCTAGGCAGTGGTTCTTGTGTGACATTGATTTTATCCCTTGTTTGTGTTCTGTTTTATTATTACAGTGGACCTACTAGACTATTGTCATCTTAATGTAACACACAAATCTATTATAACCTGATTATATTTCCCCACTGGAAGCATTTTGTGATAGAGGGCATAATCTTTAATGGAATTTGTGTGAAATTAAATTATACAAGCATCAATAAACATAACATAATTCAGAAGGAGTAAATCAGCTTAATTTATTTGTGACTGTAATGGCATCAGTGTTAGCAGAATGCAAATGCAGAGGTTTAAAGCAGTAGCTGAAAAGCAGTGCCAGATGAGCAGAAAGTTAAACCCTTTATTAGACAACACTGTAATTTGATGGGCAGAATGTTCACGGTTCAGCAGATTGCAGTCAGGAGGAAAAAAGCGTGGATTCAGAAAAGGTTTTTTGAGTTATACTGGAGTGAACAGAAGAGCCTGTGGTAGTACTGCTGATATATTTAATGTGCTGACTTTTAAAAGGAAAAAAACCCCAACCAACAAAAACCAGTAACACCCCCAACCCCCAAATTATTTTAGCTATTTATAAACACATAGTACTTTTCAAAGGAAGATTAGTTCTGTCATGTGCTCAAGCATTTCTGAAGGATAATTTTAAATAGTGCTAGTTTAATGGTTGTGCAACAGTAATGAGATCTTCAAATTTGTGTCAAACTATTATATTGCATTATTATTTTACTGGATTAGTGCATTTTTCTAAGAACAAAAACATTTCAGCCTGCTGCAAAAGCATAAAACTGCATTACTTCACAAATAGTACAGAAATTGTGTAAGATATAATTAAATTAGCAGTATTCATTTTTTAATGATTCCTAATATTTATATTTTAAAATGATCCTACTTTTGTTCTTCTGTTCTCTTCTGATCTCTTCTTCTTTTGATCTCTTCTGATCACCACAAATGTGGTGATCTTTTAAAGTATAGAGATTTAGGTGAAGATTTAAAAGAAAAGGGCTTCTTTTCAGTTTAATGGCACAGGTGAAGAAGAACAACAAAACAGCACCCTTGAAATTTTGTCTTGGTGTTTCTGAGCTCATCCAGTTGATTGCTGGTTTAAATATTTCTTTTTTAAAGGCAAAAGGAAAAACAATTCACAGAATGCAAAGGACATGAAAGGACTGTTGTGGGGGATCACTGAAAAATCTAAAAACTGAAATGAGGCAGCAGGGGTTTCTGCAGAATTCAGTCAGCCTATTCAGCCCTTTTCCTGCACGCTTGTTTTCATTTCACATTTTTCAGTTGTCTTCAGGCTCTGTTACTGAAATATGACGACAAATGCAAGGTGATGAGCCTATAGTTATGTATCATTTCTTAAGAAAAGAAGATGAGGCTTTTTATGAATGATAAGCTGAATGAGTTAACAGTAGTGTATATAAAAAGCAATAGGTGGTTACTAGCCTTATCATTTATCAACCTTTGTAAAGGGAACAGTCATATATAGATACGTAAGTGTTCATGTTTTGTTTCCATTATTGAACTTTGGTTTACTGTTCATTGTGTTGGGTCTTAAAGGTCCACTCTCAGAACAGTGGAAACAGTACGAGCTCAACACCGTCCAGGAAAGCTCAGCCATCTGCACCCAAGGTCCGCAAGAGCGTCAGCAGCCGCATACACGAAGCAGTGAAGGCCATCGCGCTCTGCCACAACGTGACCCCCGTCTACGAGTCCCGGGCTGGTGTGTCTGCAGAGACAGAATATGCAGAGGTGGATCAGGACTTCAGCGATGAAAATCGAACTTACCAGGCTTCCAGCCCTGATGAGGTTGGTATACAAGGCTGAAAATATTCACATCTCTTGAAGAACAGGGTAAACTAAGTTAAAAAGAGAGGAGTGTGTGGGGTAGGGGTTTCTTTAAAATTAGCAGTAATCTGATTTTAATTTTTCTACAGCTTAGGAAAGATCTGATGTTTCTTTGTTGCTTTAAAAGAGTTTTCAGTTATTTGACTGAAAGATCTGTGAAGTCAGTGCTTTGGGGTCAATACTGTATTGAGGATTGCAATTACAGTTATTAGGTTCATTCTCAAAACATTAATCCATGTATGAATCATAGGTTACCATTGAAGGGAATATGAAACCGCTCTGAGTGACAACCAGGTACGTTAGCTAGAGATGCTACCAGGTACTGGAATGTATAGATTCTTAACAGGAAAAAATAAACAAAAACCCCAAAAACAAATGAAAAACCCCCACCAAACCTCGAATGCTTCTGTATAAAAGCTTTTGAGCTTCAAACACTAGGCAGCTTCATAATCTTCAAGGTTCTTTCAAAATTGCATCAAATTTAAAACGCCATTTCAATAAAAGCATGTTTGACTTCCATTGAAATCCAAATTTTAAACAAATCCCACTGCTTTCATTGGATTTGAGTTACTGTTCTGAATAATCCTGTTTTGGGCCCTAAATTGATGGGCTAAAATTGAGCCTAAAAAGATACTAGAAGAGAAAGGCAAAGCTCATGTTTCAAAATACTGCAAAGTAGCTTCACTTGATAAAAATGTGTGTAGTTGATACAGTAAAATAGAGAAATAGACTGTTTTGAGGTTAGTTTGCATCTGAAAGTGAGCAGTTTTGGGGAGCATCTTTGTTTTAAAGAATTTCTAGCATTTTGTGAAGCTTGGATGTACTGTTGGTGTTGTAACCCTAGTAGCTTAGTCACAAATAAAATAAGATTATTGTAAGATGTGAAGAAGGGAGTGTGTACCTGAAAGCCTGAGTATTTTTCTAGCCGTGCAAGTTGATCTAATACAAAACAATATTTCTTTCACAAACTTCATCTTGCCACAGCATAGCGTATTATTCATGGTATACATTTGGTTTTCATGTCTAATATGTATGTTAGCATATGTAATGGTAACAAAACTTTAGCAGTTTAGCTAACAAACTGCAAGCTGTAATTGCTAACAGTAACAGGTCTATAACAAGTATTTTTAGAAATGCAAGAAACAAAATTAAATCTGTCTTCATCTAGTACGAAACTAGCAGGCATTACATGCATTTCAGATGCTATAAACACAGTTCATAGTGTCAAAGGATTGTAGAATTTAAAGAAATGGCTGCTTCTCAGTGACTAAAACATGGCAGTCAGAATGTTTTTAAAAATAAAATTCTGGGCAGGACTTGAGATGCTGCTCTTTAGCTAAAATCAATAATCCATAATACTGCATGTGGTGTTGTATAGTGTGAGCCAATCTGCATTATGAATTAAGAATGCTGGAAGGGCATTTGTTTATACCAGAGGTATGCTGTAAATATAGTTTGTTACTATATTTGTATAATGTTTGACTTGTATTATGCACATGTGTACAAATTTTCGTCTGCACATATTTTCATATTCGCTAAATATTTCAGTTTAATGAGCCTGTGAGGTACCACTGAATATAATGAATGACTGCATGGGCAAGGATCTGCCTACGAAGATGCGATGACAACTATAAATTAAGTAAACATTCTGCTTTAATAGCCAAAGATATTACTAAATCAGGTGAAGAGATGTGCAGTTGAGAGAGACTGTGAGTTTTTTCTCCTGCTTGCTCATCTCTCCCTGTGGGCTTTTGTATATTTTCTCTATTGTTTGAAACCTGGAAATGCTACCATGAAGAGCAATTCTCCTCCCATATTTACTAAAGGAAACAGCTGTAAGTCTTGAGAGTTATACAAGGGTGCCCTGGGAAGATGGTAGGGAATTTGACCTTGGAAAGAGGAAAGGAAGGAAAGAAAAGTTGATAAAGTGCTAATACAACAGACCTGAGATTCAGGGTGGAAAGGGAAGTGGAAAAAGAAATCAACAACATAGAAACTGTTAGTGCTTCAAGGGAGAGAATGCCCAGATATCTTTTTAATAACGATGTTTTTATCATCTCAACTCATACATTAAAGCTATATGACAGTGAAATTAAATGCTTACATTCTAAAACAGCTTTAAATTTCCTTTTTGTTTCTCAAAGATAATGCTTGAAACACTAATAAAATTATCATAGTAAACAAATATGCTTTAATATGATGAGAAATTGATATTAAATGGAGTCTTACAAAAATATGAAGCTACAAAAAGCATGTAAACAGCATAAAAATTGCAGCATGACAGAAAAAAAGCCGAAGAGTTGAAAGACTAGCAGGTCTTTATCATAATTTTTTAAAGACTTCTATTGATGCAATGTTTGCAAATCACTGGAGCCTAAGGAAAATAATGTAAATGGTTCATTATTTAGCTTATTGAACTTTCCTGCAGTTAGGTTGACGGATGATGCCAATGTTTCCCAATCACCAAAGTACCATTTTAAAAGCATTTTTTATTGAATAAAGTGCTTTGAATATTGCACCCTGGAGCTTTATTTAGGGAAATGGTTCAATTGATGTTTTCTGTTTAACCTCAGCACTGACCTATCACAACATATTTGGTTAATAAGCAACATTATCATTTAATAGACTTAACTGGTTTTATGCATTGTGCTTTCTCAACATTGCAACTCTGTTCTCTTAGATTTTGTTTATGTATTTGACTAGATTGCAATCTTTTGAAGCAAGATGTTATCTGCACAGTTGTCTGTTGCATTATGTAGTATTGCATGATCACACCATAGGATATAATGAGCAGGAACAGTCTGTAAGTATAAACTATTCTTCCATGTTGGGAGGTTTAAGAAGCAGCTTAGTAATGTGCTGACACACTGCACACTTAATGAATTGACTTGAGGAACTCTCTTGAAATTCCTCACATCTGTGTGTATATGTGTGCATCCATATATGGATAAAGCATAACCATAACAAAGTATGCACATTTAGAAGTAGGTACATTCATCATAAAAGATGTATTTATCTATTGTTAGAGTAACCTGAGATAAGTAACTGATTTTGTATTCATAATGCAAACCCTACTTATGCCAGGCTCTTTGTTTCTTATGATAAGTGATCAATATTTCATTTTCTCTGAAAGAGTGGAAAGTTTCATTTGTCTGTCACTTGTCCTCTACAGCAGCAGCATAGCAAACAATAAACATTCACTGAGAACCCACTGGAAAAAAAACAGAAACAAAACCCAGCTTCTACTTGGCCGTCATAGGTGTGGGTTCAGCTCATCTGTAGAAAGCCAGCTACCTTAATGTAATGAACAATCATAAAAGGATATAAGCTAAGTAGGCAAAGCAATAGAGTTCAAAGGTCAGAGACCCAAGCAATTCAGGGCATGCTATGAACAGGAGCCTTTGAAGACCTTTGCTCCCCTTGGTCAGAAAAGGTTGATCAGTCATGATTTTTAATGACTGCTTACTCTCATAAACCAGCCATTTATTGGTTATGCTTTGTCCTGCACTGTCATATTCTCAAGTATTTCTAATTCCAGGATCTTGAATATTTAAATACTACCTTAAAGTGTGGTCAGTTATTTAATTCCAACTTTTCTGTCCAGAGACAAAAGAGTTGCTAAAATTAATTACAAGGATACAAAGCCAATCATTTAAAAACAGACAGGGAAATTATATGCCCTTAGTGAAGCAGCTTTTGTGTTTACAAAAGTGAAGCTGTAATGTATGAGACATGTTGTATTGTTTCATTCATTTTATTGTGTGTGCTTATTGAAGCAAGACTAATTGTGTTGTTTTGTCAATGTATTGTGAAAAGCAAATCACTCAGTAGCATAAAACCATCACTTGCATGACCTTCGAGACCCACAAAGAATAACTACTCCATAGCTTGTCTTGAATATTGATTGGTTGTTTTTTCACATGATCAAGCTGTATTTTTAAGTTAATAATTTCATTTTAATTATGAAGGTTTTTTTCATGAAAAGTGATGGGCTGCAAATGTTAGTTGTGAAATCACTGTTTGTAAGTATAAACAAATCAGCACTGATTGGAGACATAGACGAGTTGTTGGAGAATCCAGACAGAAGCTGTTGGGAACACTCAGGCAATGAGAGAAGGAAATCTCACTGCTTCTTTTCTGTTTCCAAAGCTATAGACTTAACTTCAAAATACCACACTTGCAATGTCTGTATAGCTTATACAACAGTCTGGTTTTGAAAGCAGATCCTATCTGCTGATCACTCCTGTCTGATGTGAAGATGCTCTTAAATACTCTGAAAGAAATACAGGTGGTTTCCATGAGAATTCTTCTAAGCAGCAAAACTAGCTTACAAAATTTCCATCCCCAGTCCTCCTTTCTTACCCTACAAATTGGTCCCTCATATATGCCAAAACCTTTGAAGACTTTATTTATATGTGTTATTTTTTGGTTAAAAGGGTCAGGTTTGTAGCATGGCTCTAGCACAACTGTGGTGGAACTCCTAAGCTGCTGTATGAGGTGGAGAAGGACTGCCAATGGCAGCCACAAGGTAGTGGATCTTTTTCTTAAACTGATGTTATTTCAAAAGAGAATATTGTACATTGAAGTGGCAATTATTTGGTCATAAACTGCCGTGAGCAACACTTTGTAAATATTGAGCTGTTCAGTATTTCTGCTAGGGAGCAGCAGTGGTAGTCTGGCCCATAAGGAAAGGAAAGCAGGAGCTGGGCATGATAGCCAGGCTGCTAGAGGCTGTGGCCTTAGTGATGAGGTGTACAGCCCCACAATAGCCAAGTATAGTGAAAAGAGCATGTGCTGTGATGGAAACCTGCAGTCGAGGGTCTGTGTTATTGTACAGGTCAGGCCTAACCCAGTGCATAAGCTGTTTGGTTTGATGCAGTTCCATAAATGAACATTTCTAAACCAATGGGATGATTATGTCCCCAAAACATGGACATGCTGCCATGGTCTGTAGCAACAGTGCTTTTGAAGTTTCACCTCTTTGTGCCCCTCTCTAAATGCACTCGTTCCTCAGGTGACTGAGCTAGAAACAACCTCCTGCTTAGAGAAGCTACTTCCACCTCCTGAGCTGGTTCTGCTCTAGCTAATGTTGTGGGTTGCAAAGTTACTGCTTGATTTGGGAGAGTTTCTTTGTGAAATCTCTGAATTTGACTTGGAATGGAAATCTGTGCCCTGGTAATTGTTTGATAATTGGAGCTATGAACTATGGAAGCTCAGATGTTTGGGTGGCCTCTCGTGGGGAAACACTGCTTAGAGAGGCAAGCAGAGGTCAAGAGTGGGCATGTACTAAATAAAAACATCTGAAGGATTTGAGGTAAGAAACACTAAATGAAGCGTTTCTCACTAGCCCATGTCAGATCTGTTGCATTTCTGTTTCACAATGCAATTATTTGTTCCTTTCTTTTGGAAGTTGCTGGTAGCTGTCTTTTACCCTTTGGATTGGTACTGAGGAGGAAGACAATTAGCAAGTTAGCAACCACAGATGCTCTCTGACTCCACCTACACTACCTGCCCTGGAAACACTACACAGTTAGTGGGTTCAGCTGCATACCTGTGTCTCAGTAATGGGAGGGGCCTTCAAATATCAATGTCCTTATGTCTCCCAGGCAGCTGGTTTCCATCAGAGGGAAGCTTTGTGATAAGCCAGAGAATCCATAAAATACTCAAATAAGCCCCTCACCTGGATTCAGGAAACTTGCCACATTTCATCTGTGTGTGTGTATGTCAGCAAATTAATGGTTAGCAGCAAATAAATATTGTCATAACAATGGATTTTCTTTTAAAACAAAATGGTGGCATCACCAGCAAAGACTTTTGTGCTTGTCCAACCTTTAATCACTTTATCTGACTTCAATCTTTATGTCAAGCTCTGTAGAAGCTAAGGCTGCTGCATTTTCTTTGCATTCTAGGAGTTTTTGATTTAGGCACACTAGATTGCAAGACCATTTTAATGTAAGGTTTCAAAAATTTGCTTAAAATTCCTTTTTCTGAACTCTCTGTAGCCAGCCATTCAGCTTATATGTATTTATTAACCTTTATAATGTAGATTTTTATGCCATTTGTGAAATACTTGTTTAGAAAAAAATTTCTACATTCTAAAAGCTTCAGGTAACATCTGGCTGTGTTGTTCTGGATGCTGCTTTGATTCATTCTGAATGATGACAGTCAAACATGTCTTGCTCTCAAGTTTGTTCAGTGTCCTTTTAGGCATCTCTTTGACTCTTGAGCTTTATTGACTGTTTCTTGTATGGTATTTGCCCTGATCAGTTTAAAAGAAAAAATAAATATGCAATTGTGTATAGGCCAGCTATAAGAATGCAAAATGACTGTGCTGCAAAGTGCTAATTGAAATGGTATGTGAAGCCAAGCATAAATGAAATAATAAACAGATCTGAGTCACCAAATATAGAACACTTAAGTCCTAGCTGCAAAGGGACACAAATAAGATGATAGGGTTTTAGTAGAAAGATGCAATTTACAGGTCAGAATGTAATAGTTACCCTTCACTGTGAAAATTGAAAATTAACCTTGGAAGTACTGGTTCATTTACAGCTTATACTGTATTTCTGTTGAAGAAGAAAAGTCTGTAAAAAGGCTTCCTGTGATTTTTGAGATTTTTAAATGGTGCTGTGTCAAAATGTGTTCTATTCTCTTCCATAACTTCATCTTACTGTATTTTCATCTGGTGATGCTTACACAGATGGCACTACCAGGGTTTCTTATGGGTTCACGGAGGGGTTTATTCCAATTTTAAATTTTCATAGAAGTTATGGTGATTTACATAGTTTGTGTGAAATTCTTAGTGACCATCATGTCTGTTGAACTTTCCTAGGGATTTTCCTACTTGCATGTCATTTATCAGAGTGCTTGATTTTTATTTTTTTCATTTTACCTGAGATTAATAGCATTTTATGGATTATAGATTTTATGCATTAATAGATTTTACGGATTAAGTCATAAAAATCCAGGTTCCATAAAAATAATGTGGACTTCAATATAATTATCTTCATAGTAATTTAAAAACCGGTTTCCAATAATGATTTGGAAAAATAATAGTAGATTGAGGAGGAGAACTTTTCTTCAATCAGAAAAAAATTTAGATATTGAATATATCTTATATATAAACAGTAAATAAAGCAGTTTTTCTAAAATACTAATTTTTTTAAGGAATAAATTGCATGGTGGGCATGAGAGATATTTAAAGCATAGCACAGAAAAATGTTGAAGCTAGATGTCATGCACATCAAAGCAGCAAAATTTTGAAAAAAGGAACTCTACTGTGTGCATTCAAGATGCCATGTAGTGGTAGGTAATAGTGATTATTGCCTAATGCAGCATTTCTGGATTTGTAAAAGGGACTTTCACGTGTGGGTTTGTGGGACGCAGTATTGTAAGCTTGGTTTCCATCTTATTTGATGTCAGAAGAACTCAATTATATTACTGTTGAAACCAAGTAATAAAATTATGTAAGTGAGCAAAGTAAGCTCAAAATTAAGTCCTTTGCTTACCTATTTACTACCTATTACATTGTCTCAACTTGCATGTAACTGTAGATGTAATGAATTATATGATATGGAAATAGTCCCAAAGTCTTTTACTTACATAATGGTGTTGTTGGTACAGAAATTGTATTCTGGTTTTGCATAATTTCTACTGAATGTCCTTCATGTATTGTTGAATATATATGGGGTACTTATTAGAATGGTTGTTTCTGAACAATATATTCTAAATACCTCAATTTCAGTAATAAGTTCAAATAAGATTTTATAATCTTCATAAGAAATTTTGTAAGCTTTCTCAAGGAAAATAAGTCATTTGATGTATTAAGATTCTGTACTCAATCTGCTGCTATTCCCTTTTTTTTTTACTAGATTCTTGGAAGAATTTAGACTTTTACTCTAGCAGAAGTTGTTTGACTTAGCCTAATTTATATAACAGTATAATAGACCTTTCACACTTAAACATTTTTCCTCTTTTTTCCTTTTTTTTCTTTCTTTCTTTAGGTAGCTCTGGTACAGTGGACAGAGAGTGTGGGTCTCACTCTGGTTAACAGGGATCTGACCTCAATGCAGCTGAAGACCCCTGGTGGACACATCCTGACATACTATATCCTGCAGATCTTCCCCTTCACTTCCGAGAGCAAGCGCATGGGCATCATTGTTAGGGTAATTTTGGGGCTGTTCTGGGTATTGGGTTTGACTTTTCAAAAATGCTTTCACTGATTGTTTATATTTAATAGTAACTTCATCTTTCAAGGAGTGCATTTCACAGGATTTTCAGATAGAAAGTATTCCTTTGACACAGGTACATGATACACTAAGCAAGCAATTGTAGAAGAATCAGACTAACCTGATGTTGCAGAGACTGCTGAAAGTTGCCTTTAAGCCTTTGGTTTTAATTTTTCATTTGTTCCTTTCACACAAAATACATTGCTTTTTCAATGGATAAAGTAATGGTTGAGCTATCTTACGGCAGCAGTTAGCATCTTTCTATACTGCTAGTGCTGCTCCTTTTGCAGACCCAGTATTGGTATCTAAACTGGTGTGCATATGCACCACAACAAACTTACAAGTTGTCTGTGAGATGCTTAGTTGAGAGCAGATTAAAACCTCAGGTGGAAGCAAGTCACACCACCAGGCTTCAAACGGAATGTTAAACCATCCACGCTACACACTTCTACTTTCTCCCTACCTAAATCAGACACTGTAGCAGCACAACTTCAGACAACTTTGTTAGATGGTTAGGTCAGTGCCAAGTCCCAGTTAAACAGGTGTCACACTCATCCCATTTTTTTATCTGCCTGTGATGACAAGTCAGGCATGTCATCAGCCTTAGGCAAGGTTACTTCAGGCAGAATGTGTACATGGTCAGGTCTGGTGACACCTTGACAAGTCTGTTTTTCTTTAGGTAGAGTTGGCACCAGGAGCCTTTTTAACATGTTCAGAGATATTCTAAGAAGCTGGCAGATAGGACTAATCCACTCCTTCTTCAATAGACCATATGTTAGAAATTTTTCATTTAGATTATATTTGCCTGTGTGTAGATTCACTGACTATGCAATGATGTTGCATCGTTAAAACAACTGTAACAAGCATTTGCACTAAGTTATTTGTACATTTTTAATTACCAGGTATTTCAAGATCCAGAGCTTTCTGTTTTGGGTTTGGTATTTGCCACCCAAGAAACAAAATATAAGTTAGTGGGAACATAACAGTGATAATTAAAAATTTCATTTAGGGACTGACAATCTGTTATGTATGTTGCCTTCAGTTAGAACTGGTCCTCTTACACAGAAATAGGAGATATGTATCTTGAAGGAATCAGACAGACACTGGAAATAGTAACGTCAAGTAATAAAACTTAGCCACTTCCTGGCAAGGTGCTTCATTTGTTATAAATGGTAATCCATTGACTACTTCAGAAGACAGTGAAGTTGTTGGTAGGTAATTGTTTTGACTGTATAAATAGATATTTTTCCCCTCCCCATTTCTTTTGTAAAATTTTAGGATGAATCTTCCGGAGAAATTACATTTTACATGAAGGGTGCAGATGTTGCCATGTCCACTATTGTACAGTACAATGATTGGTTAGAAGAAGAGGTAAGAAAGAAAATAAAAATTTACAAAAAACAGAATTTTGTAAAAACTTAAAATCTAAAATATATCAGATGTTATTGGAATATGTTTGAAGGAAAATCTGAGGCAATGCAGTAATGGATTTTGGAGTTCAATTACACATATCCGTAATGGGTTTTAAGGGATTAGAATTATTTCCAATTCCTGAATTTGGAAAGGCAAAGCATGTTCCTACTTAAAACAAGGAAAGTTGTTTTTCATTCACTGACCTTCCACATAAAACCTAATCACTTCTGAGAAGTATTCTGCTATGAATCTGTTTATCCTGACATGCCCTTGTTTGATCAAAATCAGCAGTGAGGTATGATTATGAATTACAGAGTTTGATAGGGGTTACATCCAAAAGGATTTTTTTTTTTGCCACGTTTGTTAAACTTCAAATAAAATAGTGACCAAATTTCAAAGCTGATTAATATTTTTCACTGTGTCTCTAGGAGGTACCAGCAATCACCTTATTTTTGACCCTACATACAGCCAATATGTTAATACAATGATTACACCATGTATGTTCATAATGGTATTGGCAATATGAATCAATATTTGCTGCAGGGCTGTTTGATTTATTCAGGGACATGAATAAATTAAACTCCCTCAAGACCTAGCAAAATGTCATAAAAAATTACTTTTGGCGATAATGATGCACAATTAATTGTAAAATACTTGTTTAATTTATTTAGCTTTATGAGGTCAAATCAATAAGTGTTTGCACTGGAGAGCCTTGTTTTTCATTAAGACATGCTATTCCATGGCTATTTTTAATGTGTAGATGTTTTTTCTGATAAGAGATACATTCAGTGGAAAAAGAAATGTGGCTCTGGTACGTGCCTCAAAAGTAGTTCTCATTTATTTTAAACCTTCAACCTAAAAGAATTTTTTTTAAGATAGAAGAGGAGGTCTAATTGACTTACTGATATACCACTTCATTTGGGGGACCTGAAGTATAATTGCTTTTTATCCTGTTTGTAGCTTCTACAGGGTATTTTAAGAGTCTAAAGAAAAACCTAAAGTTACAGTACAGATACACTCTGTTAGCATACAGAATAAAGCATGAACATATGATTGAATATCTGCATAACTATTCCGTGCTTTGGTTCTTTTAGTGTGGTAATATGGCACGAGAAGGACTGCGCACCCTGGTCGTTGCCAAAAAATCACTTACGGAGGAACAGTATCAAGATTTTGAGGTATGAAAGGACAGAGGATCTTGTGCTTTACCAGATTTAATTACTTCAAGGAGAACATTCCTCTTTTTTATTTTTTAAGGTTACGAAAAAGAGGATTCATATTTAAAATACAGATAATTGAGGTGTGGCCCACAATTTGTTAAAGATGTTGTCATTGAGTGTCACAAGTAATGGTTCTGCAGTCATATGTAGGATGCTGTCTGCTTTATTATGGGATTGGAGAGTGTTTTCCCAAAAACCAGTGTAATGTTGCTTCTGTAGCTTCAGCATGACCTAAAAAATCTACTTATCTCAAAGTCAAGGCCTTTCCTCCTTGCATGCTGTGATGCCTAATTCTTAATAGTTCTTCAGAAGGCATTCTCATGAGGTGATTTGTCAGAAGAGCCTTGTATAACTTTGGGTGTAAAGTAAAATTGCTCTTTAAGTCTTGTTCTTCATTAAAGATATTTAAAGACAGACATTTAGCCTAATGAATCCATGCTATCACTGAGGACTAGACTGAATGTATGCTTTATGAGTCGTAGCAAACTCTAAGTGTTTTTGTGTTTGTGCAGAGTCGATATAACCAAGCAAAGTTAAGCATACATGATAGAAACCTCAAGGTTGCTGCTGTTGTCGAGAGCTTGGAGAGAGAAATGGAATTGCTGTGTCTCACTGGAGTGGAAGATCAGCTGCAAGCAGATGTTAGACCAACTCTAGAGATGCTAAGGAATGCTGGAATAAAGGTACTAAATGTATACTGCTGACATAACAGGCTATCATTTATTAACTTTTAAAATCAAGATATAATTTATATTTGTCTATATTCACGTTCTCTCAAAGTAAGAAATGTGTTCAATCCTAAGCACATTCTGGGCATGAACTATCAGAAATAAACAAGACATTGTGTGCAAAGTTTCCTTGTCCACCACAGGTTTCATCAATCTCAAACTTACTTCTGTAGGAAAACTACCAATGGATAGATGTATGTGTGTCTCAGTCATTTATCCCTGACTGTCTACAGTAAAATGTCCTTGCTGACACTAAATGAGTTTGGCACAAGATTTGTGTGACAACAATGTTTTCAGGTTTGGCAATCAAAGTTTCAGCAAAGATCAAAAGGTGAATTGTTGAACTAGAATTCAGAAGTGCCTTTGAAGTTTGTTCAAATCATGTTAAAGGGATGCTGTTAAAAGCCATACAGAAGAGTTGCTTTGCTAGTCACCCGTCAATTGCATGTATACAAGTAATACATTTGTTTGAGAGAGGGTTTTAAGTAAAGATATGAACAATATATGAGGGGGTGGGGGGGTCAAGATTCTATATATTTTGCTTTAAGCAGTGTCAAGCTCTGCTCCAGAAAGGTGTGTTGACTTTGCATTGGTTAAACTAGTCAGACACGGTGGGGTCTGCATTTACTGGTCTTTTGCTGGACTTCAGCCCCTGCTGGAAAGGCACCACAGGAGGGCACAAGCAAACCAAGAGAATTTTGGAGTGCAGTGACAATAATTTCCTGACATGGGTGATTGAGGAGTCAGCAGGAAGAGATGTGGTTGTCCTCTTACTAACTTCCTTGGTGTTAAGGGGCTGAGGAAGCTGTCACACTTTAAGAACAGATGAATCCTCAGCCTTACACCTTAAACTGTACTGCCTTCTTCCTAGTTCTGCATGGTCAATGGGGTTGGGACTGTAGCTCATCCTCCAGGAATGGCTGTCTCATTGCTTGCATGCTGCCTTCTGATAGATAATCACCAGGGTCACAGACTGTTGTGTCACATCATTTTGCTCACAAATGTCATCAATATCCTCACTTTTCTGATAAAGGTAGTATCAGGGCTATAGGGAAAAAATAGGGAAAGAATTTTATGCTTCCCTAGAGTTCACTTTGTCTTCATATATATTGAGACATTTGCCCTTGTGAGAAGGGAAGGAGAACGGAGCTGCTCAAAGTGAAGACAGTTGTTTTCTGTTTTGCATATTGTTGCAGTAAAAACTGTTTGTTATTTTTACTTAAAAATGCACATATCAGTATATTTTCTTGGATAATCTAATCCAAAAAAGGTGCGAGAAAAAGGTGGGAAAGAAATTTAGATTTGGAGAACAGGCACACCAATGTCCAAAGGAGTAAATGTTTACATTATTTTGCAGATATGGATGTTAACAGGAGATAAACTGGAGACAGCAACTTGCATAGCGAAAAGTTCTCACTTAGTGTCTAGAACTCAAGATATTCACATTTTCAGACCTGTAAGTATAGTTCCAACTTTTTTTGTTGTTTCATCAAAGGACAGCTAATAACAGTGTTGCTGTATTTGATCAGTAGTTGGCTGGTTGTTGAAAATTGTTGGGTTATTATACTTAGTGTCATAATAATAGTCAAGAGAGTAGTGCTTAGGTTGTTATTCAAGGCTGTACAATTACAAAGCATTGCTTCTGTTTAAGGTTGCTGGTTTCTAGATTTGTTGATGTGCTGCAGATACGTTTGTAGCCATGTTTGGGTGACCCAGGTTCAACACACGTTTTACACTTCACACAGGGCAGAGTAAAATACCTCTGAATAGTGATGGAGAGGGGTCTGTGTGAGGTGCTGAGTCACTAAGAAATTGCCCATGCATTTAGGCTATCTGAATGTCATTCTTGCTTGTTCTAGAATTTTCATTAATAGAACTCTTTAGACTTGAGCAGAATTAATCCTGAATTAAACTGCAATGCATCCTCTGTATAGACTAAGTTCAAATTCACATGAGAAATTTTTTTAATGTCATTATGTATATGTGCATTTCATCAACAGACTGTGTAAGTAATTGTTAGAAAAGTAAACTGAATCTTCTTCTATACATTTTATTTGCATAGCATCAACCTGACTGAAGCCAAACAAAAATAGATTTTCCAGACATGGATTAATGCTGTGTGATCAGGAATAATGCATCTGTTTGTTCTAAATGAACCACTTGCACCTACAGAAATAATTATATTAATATAATTTACATGTAAATGTATTTTCTTCTGAAGCATCAGAATGGCAAATTAGGCCCTGCAGACTACCATTTGCAATTAAATTATTAATGCTTCTGATAAAACTTCAGATCAATTTTTGTTGAACTTTCTATGTTGTAACACCACAAATTAGGTCTTCCTGAACAATAGTTATTTAGTTGAGTCAGATCTTTATTTTCATTACCTTGACTGGTAATAAGAGATCAGCATAAAACTGTGTTAACTTAGAATACACAAAGTTTTAAATTAGTTAGAAAATGTATTTATACATAATTATTTCTGTGGCTGTACTTGTTACAAAGAGATTAATGTAAGAAAATACCGAGCACTATAACACTTCTATTTTAGTGATAACTTGGAAATAAAAATGTTTTTGCCAGTCTCTTTCCAAGAAGTTGTGTTTTGCTTTTAACACTCTTCCTTTTAATTCTTAGAATACAATTTTGTAACTGATGCATCATTTTGTAACTGATATATTGTTCTAGAGGTATTTACAAATTTTAAAAAAAAGCATTCTGTTAGGTGAAATGTAGAACAGAGAGGACATCACTGCCCATCAGTGTGCACAAGTGTTGACATCTCTTCATCTCTGTAATGCAGAAAGATTATACTGGGCCAGCACAATCTGAGGTCCTAATAGCTGTCAGACAGGGAGCTTTCTCTTACATGCTTAATTGTGGGAAAGAAGGAAGAAACTTCTGAACAGGGGGATGTGTACAGGTTTTTCTGTTTGCAGGGCTTTTTGATGTAACTCAAATTTTATGGGTAGTAGAGCCCATCTGGAGAGAGAAAGGTTCTTTGAACTGCATCTGGCTGAGTAGTAGTGGGCCAAGGACAAAGCTTCACATTCAGTGTAATTAAGATTCATATATCTTAAAAGTTATTTAATCAAAGCGTTGACAGAGACAAAATTAAAAGTGTAATCAGAGCTTGTGTTTTATTCTGTGCTTGGAACTTTGTCTTGCATGATAGCTCTAAAATACATTCATATTTATTGGGGGAAAAAAAAACCAAAACAGAAAACTAAACCAAATTAAAACCAAAACAAATAAGAAATAAACAAACAACAACAACAAAACAAAAACAGAAAACCTCCAAACCTGCCAATCTCCTCAAAACCTGGTTATAATTTCAATTTTTCATGTTCTGTGTTGTAGCTCAAAACCTTCCAAATCCATTTGGTAACCTTTGACCGTTTTTTGCATTTCACAGCTGGGCCTTTCTGAAACAATTATGTAAATAAAAAAATCTATGATGTAATTTTTTCATATTATGCCACTTGATCTTGGCTTCAGAGTCACACAAGATCCAAAAGGATTAGTAATAATGAGCATATTTACGTGCCCTTTGAAGTCTGTGCCTGGTTACCCAAACTGAAGGAGCAATTAATAGGGACGTTTTATGTTATTCTAAGAATGTACTTTACTGGTTAATAAACAAAAAAAAATTGAGGTTTGCATGGGATTTTTTTCCTATTTTTCTCTAGCTCTGCCAGGATGGAATGACACAGGCCAGCTCAAAATTCACATATTCTAATGTCATTAATTCACTACCTTTTTAGCCCTTGTGAATGAACTTTGGTGAGGAACCAGTTAAGCTGACTACATAGATTTTCCTTATTTGAGGATTACCTTTTCACTCCATAAGATTTGAGGCTTGTAGTAACATTCCATGGGTATTGAACTTGCACTGAGATAAAATGCTTGAACTAAGGCCTGATTTGTTTAGGCAGGGCTTTTTTAAGAATACAACAAAATCTTTCAAGTGAGTGTTTTTTATTGAAGGTTGCCACTCGAGGAGAGGCTCACTTAGAACTAAATGCCTTTAGGAGGAAGCATGACTGTGCCTTGGTGATATCTGGGGACTCACTTGAGGTAAAAACTTGGTTTCTGTCAAATTATTTGTATGCTTATGTTCAGAAAGTAGTGTGTCAGTGTCTTCGTGCTCTTTTTACAAGTATTTGCCCATACTTTTAAGTTGTCCTTAGAGATACTTTTGTTTATCAATGAATGCAAATTAGATTATACATGTTGTTCTAGATGGGCAAATGTTACTGGTTTTCTGGTCTCCTGTACAGTAACAGAATGGAATTTGTATGCAGCATGCTTTAGTATTGTCTATACTCCTAATCTCAAAGCATGTTGGCTCTCAAACATTCTCTCAGATGTTCTCTTTGATTTTAAAAATAATAAAGCCACAGTCAGGAGAATCTGGGTTTCTTTTTCCTCCCATTTGGATGTAGTACATGGAAAACTTGACAAAAAAAAATATATATATACTGCATTTTTGTGTTAGAGTACATGTAGTATTATAATTGTAAATAAATGCAAGTGTCTTTTTTCCTTAGGTTTGTCTGAAGTATTATGAGCATGAATTTGTAGAGCTGGCTTGTCAGTGTCCTGCTGTGGTGTGCTGCCGATGTTCCCCCACCCAGAAAGCCCATATTGTGAAACTGTTACAGCACCACACCGGGAAACGCACGTGTGCAATAGGTAACTGTTGGCACAACCCTCCTAGTAAAATCTGTAACAAATGTCATCAGCAGGTGGCACCATGGAGAAATAGCTGAAACAAAACCAGAGACACTTTTTTACCAACAGCCTGGTGTTATGTAGTTGTAGCACAAAATGCCATTCCATGACAAAGGTGTGGTTATCTTCTCTATTCTGCGGGAAAAAGTCTTGATTACTGAAGTAATTAATTATAAGTCATAGATTAATTATAAGAATTTAAAGCTATGTAAGAGGTTTCTAATATACTGTAAGGCCAGGAGAGTAAAACCTCTGAAGAACTGAATATTGCAGTGACATTTTCCAGGTGATGGAGGAAATGATGTCAGCATGATCCAAGCAGCAGACTGTGGAATTGGAATTGAAGGCAAGGTAATGTTAACAGTTGGATTGTCAAATATGTGCCCTGTAGCAGCATACTAATATGATTAGAAGCTTTATTCTTAAACAGTAGTGAATTTATCATTTCTAATTAAAGTATGCTGCAAGATAAGAATGCTTAGTCTTTAAATTCATATTTTCTTTGCTTCTATGTCTCCTGCTTTAGCTTTTTAAAACAAAAAAGCAAGAAAAACAGAAAACACTAGTTATTTCTGTGTAGCATGTATCTGAAAGAAGCAGGAGAGGCAATTAAACTTACTTGTTACAGCCCACTGCATCTTAGAAGATGCACAAAAAAACGTCCATTGTGTCTCATTGCAGGGTTGAATTTTTGAAGCAGGAACAAACTTATCTTTTAAAATTAATTATTTCTTAGAATTTTGAAACTTGAAACACATCTTTTACACTGGACTTCATATTTGGAATATTTTTGTTTTGTTCTAGGAGGGAAAACAAGCTTCTCTAGCAGCTGACTTTTCTATCACACAGTTTAAACACATAGGTAGGCTGCTGATGGTACATGGTCGAAACAGTTACAAAAGATCAGCAGCACTTGGTCAGTTTGTCATGCACCGAGGCCTTATTATTTCAACTATGCAGGTATTTTTAACTTTGTTTTCTGAATAGTTAAAATCACTATGTCTGTCTTTGAAATGTCACAAAATCTTACTAACCAGTACTGGGGTTTTTTTCTGTGTTGTATAGTTTTGTATATAGAATTATGCTAAATGCACATCTGTTTTTTGTAGGCTGTATTTTCATCAGTCTTCTATTTTGCATCTGTTCCCTTGTACCAAGGATTCCTAATGGTAGGGTAAGTCAAAGCAACAGTTACGATATCTGGTAATAAGTATAACAAACTGACTTGTTAAATAATACCATGTGGTTGGTGTCATCCACATTTTTCATCCATTTATCATTGGTACACTACCACAACCTGCATTGAGTCTACAAAGGAAAGTCAAACTAGGTTGGACATGCACTGTGTCAGGGGGGAAGCCTCATTATCAGCTCTCTGGAACGAGGGATCTGCATAGCCTTAGAAGATGATACCACAGAACCTTTGCACATATGGGGTGAAAACAATCCAGAAGATCTCCCAGTCCAAACCTCTGACCAGACCAGCTTCAGCTGTCACACACATTGATGTGCAAACCTCAGTGAGAATCACAGATTTTTACGTTAAAAATAGACCTGAAGCTACTATGAAATTTCCTCTGACAGTGCACTACCCAAGTCTGCCTCATAGACTCCCATTGATGTGAATGTATGCAGGACTAGGAGCACCTTGGTTGTGTTACAGAAGTTGGTTTATTAATATGGTTTCCCAAGTTATACAGATGAGAGGTATGCATGTGTTCATGCTTGTCCCTGTTCTGTGTTCCTACTGACCTAAGAGCTTCTTTTTATTCTCCTTGTAAACAATAACAACTTAAATCAACAGTAACTTAAATCTCAGTCAAATCATGGTCTGACTACACCAGACTTTGCAGAGGCAAACAGCAGACCTCTCTAAAATGTTTGCAAGTAGTTGTGCTAAGTTCCAGGCAAGTACATGTGAAAGTATACATCTGGCATGTGCACAGTAAAATCCAAAGCCAATTACAGAGCTGTTAAGACATTCATCCACCTACCTTCACCATGAAGTCCAGAACATGCGCCTTTTTTTCTTCAGTTTTCATGCATCCATCTGTAGATGAATTTAAATGTCAGGTCTTTGGACTGGTTGTCCAAAGTGCAAGTGCACCGGGAGTACGGTAACAGGTGATAAGCTTGGGTGACATAAGAAAGAAATGTATTTACTGGTTTTGAGTGTATAAAACCTCTGTAACTTCTCACAACTGTCAGCTCTCAGAATGACAAGAGCAGGTTGCACAGGAAAGCTGTATTGGTAAGCAGCCTGAGTACTGGGAAAAAGAACCAGTTTAATTCCACTTACATGAAAAGAGTAATTGAAGTCAGTAGATCAGTGTAAAATTATATCATACAAAAGCATTAATTTTTGTTCTTTCTTATCACCTAGGTATGCAACCATATATACTATGTTTCCAGTCTTCTCTCTAGTATTGGATCAAGATGTGAAGCCAGAAATGGCATTGCTATATCCAGAACTTTATAAGGATCTTACAAAGGTATGAATGTCCTCAGTGCTCAGCTACAAACAAATGCTGAAATCTCCAGTGTGCAAAACTGGGAATTCTCAACCATTTTCTGAAGGTATTTCAAGCAGGACAGATTGCACAACTATTTCTGACTTCTGTACTATTAAAATAATCCAGTGTACCAAATGTTTCAATCATTTTTATTAATACATTTGTTAAGTCACCAAGTTGTACTGAAATCATTCAGACCTGAAGGTATGTTGATAAAGCAGCCTTCACTCTGGCCCCAAAATCTCTGATGTGGAGTTATTTATGTTTACATTTTCACAGCTTATTTTTCCTTTTTCACTGGTAGATTAATTTATAGATGTATTTTTTCCTAACATGCAGAAATTACTACTGATGTCTCTGAAAACTGTCTTCCTGTAAATAACAGATATTTATAACTGATATATCTGAACTCAAGCATGCACAGACACTGCTTTGTGTGTTTGCACATACCTGCAGACAATCAAAATTTATCATTTCATTACCCACAAAAGTGAAACAAATCTTAAGATTCCATTTTAATAAGTTTTTTGAAAAGTGCTTCTCTTCCATCCTTAGCATGAAAGCAGAAGCAGACTGTAGTTAAAGTCCAAACTTTTGCAAGTCTTTGTCTTTTTTATTGCACCAAATTAGCTGTTAGCTATGTTAGCCTGGGATAAGTTTTTTGTCATCTGTTGGAGATGTTGATTCTCTCTTTCACTCTTGAGAATCTTTGAAGTTTTGGAGGTTTCAGCCGATGAATAAACTCAAAAAAGCATGGCCTTTGCCTGCTAAAGAGAGTTGTAAGCTTGCCTGTGAAAACCTGTTCACAGAACTTGGAATTTGCTACACCAATGAAGTGATGATTCTTGCTTGTTCTAGATTGATCACTTCTTTTGTGGCAAAACGGCTGCTTTGAACAACACTTTATCCTTTAAACTTTAAACTGTCCTTTCAACTCTTCAGTTCTAATACGTTTCATCAGTACCATCACAGAATGCAAGAGTCATATCACAAGTACAGCATTTATTCTTTGGTTTATGCATATATCTATAACATTTGCAATCACAAGAAGATTTAAAATTTATTTGGTAATAGTTACTTGCTGAAAACTTCCAGTAGTCATAATTTATTCTATGAAAGCAAATGGGCAGTTAATCCAGCATTTAGAAATTACTAGTAACTGCAGATTTGCTTGAGGTTTAGGTCAGTGGGTACACAATGCTGTGGTTGTTTTGAAGACTACATAAAAAATAAACTAATTTTACTTTATTTATCCTTCTGAAAACCAGCCAGAGCATTGCAAGCTAAAGCATCTATTCTGTTTAATGCCTTAAATCTCTTACTCCCAAATTTAGATTTTGTACAATTTCTATACAAGTTTGTAATAAAGAATCATAAAAACAAGTAGAAGCTTTGTAGCCTGTATCACTTCTAATACTGCTCATTTTACTTGTAAAATGTCTCTCTAGCGATGAACTATTAAAAATATATGAGCTGAGTAGATTTATTTTATTAAAGTTGTGTTTAACTGTCCTCTCACATGTTTCCCTTAGGGAAGATCTTTGTCATTTAAGACCTTCCTCATCTGGGTTTTAATCAGTATTTACCAAGGTAGGAGAGAGTCCTAATTTTGTTGAACTGAGAATTTTTTGTCTGCTATTAGCAATATTGTTTTTCAGCTGCAGGTTGAATTCCCAAAGCTTAACATTTCATCAGCAGTTATATATATTGCTTTCTGTTTATCTCGTAAATCGATATTCCTGTAGTGTGCCAGGCCTATTCAAAACACAGCGTGATTGGTATTTTTATTGGTGCATGTCGCCTAAAAAAGGACATGGTTTTAATTAAATGCTAATCCAGAAAAATTTTAATGAGTGCTTATCACATTGCCTGTATTTACACAGTAGTTTTCTTTCATGAAATGACAGAAGTACTGTTGAAGAAATCTGAATTATGTAATCAGTTAGAAGTAATTACACTTTCAACAATATCTCATTTATTTGCAGCACTTGACAAAATGAGGTTAATTAACAGTTCATCTGATATATTGCACTAAAAGGTGTTTAACTTTCTAATAGTTTTATTTCTTTATGGCTTTAGTTTGGTTGGCTTATTTCACATGTACAAAGTACAGTAAATATCCTTCTTTTAGAAAGATCAATGTTATTAAAAAATGCTGGGCAAATTTTCATAATAAGCAATCAGATTCGGTGTGCAGTTGTAAAAACTGGTACAGTGAAATTTTATTGCAGAGTGTATTGCCAAGCTTGTGTGCCTTTCCCCCCTACCCAGGTGGTATTCTGATGTATGGAGCCCTGCTGCTTTTTGAATCTGAATTTGTACACGTCGTTGCCATTTCCTTCACTGCCCTGATCTTGACTGAGCTCTTGATGGTTGCACTGACCATACGAACATGGCACTGGTTAATGGTGGTGGCTGAATTCCTCAGTCTTGGCTGCTATGTGGCCTCTCTTGCATTTCTAAATGAATACTTTGGTGAGTGAAAGTATTTTAGCAAAGAACTGTTTCTTAGTTTTAATGATTTTTTTCTTCATTTTTCAGTTAAGAATAGGTGATGTTTTGAAATGCAGCTTTCTCGACTGAGTTCAAATTAGGCCTCATTAATTTTGGGTTAAAGTATTCTCTTACCCTTTTCTCCTAGGATTCAACATTCTTTATTCTTGTTAGTATGGTTTATGTAGAAGATAAACTTTACTCAAACTGCTTATGCCTTTTCCATCCTTGATCCAATTTTGACAGTCCAAATTACATACCTTAACTTGGCTTTGAGATTTGCCCTATTGAAAATAGATGTGATTTGTAAAAAATCAGGATCTTTTACAAGTTGGTGCCTTATTTTGTACACTAGACCAAGTGGACCTCATTAAATCTAACTCATGAGGCCAAAATAGCTGAAGTATTATTAGAGAGTGATGCAGCAGACTGTTAGGGTAGATACCTTATATAGGAACCATTGTCTCATAATTACAGTAAGCTCATTTTAAGCTTGCTTTGCTTTAAGTTTTGGTATGCCATACTGCTTATTAAGGTTTTGATAGTTCACAAGATGAAAGAACACTTTTTAACTGCACATCTTAGCAGTCAAGAATCTGAGCATCCAAATAATACGTGATTCTTCTTGGATCAACTTATCCTTTAGTAAAAACAAAATATCTCTGTGTGATTTTACAAATGTAACTTAGAGAAATACGCATAACCACTTCAATTACACCTCATGAGGAGCAGAATCCAGCTCCTTCTTCTCCGTTTTCCAGGAGCTGAGGAGTAAGGAGTGCCCTTCTTCAGCTGTCATTTCTCATAGCAGAATTAAGTGTTACATGGCAGTTTCTAGAGGTCTCATAGTTCTGCTTTCATTCTCTCACTTCCCAGGTGTTCAACACTAGGGTAGTGTATGTACATTATATAATTAATTATTTAATCAGTAAATGCTTCACTGCTTGTCCCAGGTGTTCTGTTACTTCCCAGATTTCTCAGGAGTAAATTTTAGTGAAGACCCAAACCTGCTGGGCTTGGTACTTATATTGTACATTATTTCAGGTTGTCCAGAGTACCTTTTTATTTTCTCTAGCACTGATGTACAGACTCCTTAATAGAGGTTCTTGGGTTGATTTTTGAAATTCCACAGCCAGATTACAAATTAAAGGAACAAGGAAGAACAGATACAGGTACTAGCACTTGAGTCCAGACTTTCCAGAACTTCATATAGCAGAATTTGCTGCTTCACCTTGGTAAGTGTGTTGTGTTGGTGACAGCCAGTCCTTCTATCCTTTCTGGTGTTGTTCCATGAAAAAGACTTTTAAATGGTGTTCACAGATGTGTGAAAACTGCAGAGACTTTGTTTCTTGCACACTTTTCCATAAAGGGGAGTGCTTTCCTATACTCTTGTATTTGTTGGACAAGCCCAAGCAACTGAGTCCATAAGTGGTTGCATGGTTTCTTGCAGCCCAGGGACTTAACTTCTTTCTTCTTGCTCTTTGAGAGTACTGAGAAGGCTGCAATTTCATGGGACTTGGTGCAGGTGTATTTTACTGTGTGGTATTCACCAGTTAATCTGAGAAAATGCCTTTATTAGTCTCACTTCTGCTTAATGCTTTACTCTTATTTGATCTGTTGCATTACAGCTGGGGGGAGGGAGCTTTGTGTGTGTGTGTGTGTGATGTAGCATAAACCTAACTGATGGTTTGCAGTCCATGATCTAGAACAACTTCCATGGATCAGGAAAAATGATCCAGACCAATACTGCTTGACTTCATTGGCAAATAAATTTTTCTCAGTGATGTTGCTTATAAGCATCATCTCCTCCTAAAGAAATTAAATTATGACATGGCACTCAAATTAGAAAGGCAAAAATATTTGATACTGTTCTACAGCTCTGACTCATGGAAATGAATTAGTTTTTATGTTTCTGAGTTAATTGCACACACTGGCCTTATTAGGCATGTCTGTGATAGGTTCCATAGGCTTTCAGTATGTCTAAGCAGGTTTGGGCTAAGAGTGCATAACAAGTTTATACATTGAAATTTAATATGCAAAGTATTTTTAATGAGTAAAGCTGGAGAAGTAAAGCATTTCTTTATTGCATTTTCTGAAGTGAATTTTCATTCACACGATCAAGTTCTTTATGCAGTAAATTATACCTTGAAGTCAAATGTAAAAGTGCCAGTCTATTCACAATCTTAAAACATGACCCAATATAAAATCTCTGTGTTTTCAAATCTCTATGTTTTGATTTAATTGCTGCTTAAAATAATCTGATGAACATGTGAAAGGCAGTACTATTCCAATTAATGCTACTAACATCTTTTTCATTTCCTTTTTGTGTAGCTAACCTGTTTGAGTTTTTTTCACATAACTTTTGTATATTCTGTAAATCTGTCCTTTCATTTTCCCTCTTTGTGAACAGGTATAGGCAGAGTGTCTTTTGGAGCTTTCTTAGGTAGGTGAAGTTTAACTTTTCTTGAAGTTTTGGGGTTTTCTTTGTTTTTTGATCTTTAAAGATTTATTCAAGAGTAGAAAATTATTTAATGTATGGATTTTTAAGTAATGGGGAAAAAAATTAAAAATTCTTGTGGTTTACCTGGGTTCTGGGATCTTTCCATAATAAGTAAGTATGATCTGATTATCACAAATAGGATCCAAAAAAATCATTAGCAGGTATAGAGTGTCAGCACTCTTGTTAATGTTTGTCACAAAAAATTAGCTTTTCAGTGTGATTTGTAACAATCTCACTACATTGTTTTCCTTTGAAATTTTTGGGCTCTAATTTCATCTCTTAAGGTTTTAAGAATCATTCAGTGTAGATGTTGTGAGAAAAAGAATCAATACAGAATAAAAGATCCAAACTGGTAGCAGAATTTCTGGTTGGGAACTTGTATTATAGCGGGTAAAACCCATTCTCACTGGTAGAAAAATAAGCTGACTTGAATTTTTATTGTGGGAGAGTCTTGCTTTTAAACTGAGGTTCTGTTTCTCCTAGAATTGCTTTAGCTGCAAAACAGTGTAAGGACTATAAAGGAACTCTGAAGTTCCTGTCTAAAAAAAATAGTTGGTAAAAATGAAATGTTGAGGTTAACTTTCTGTTTCTTTATTAACCTTTTTTTCTTAATTGGACAATAGCATAAGCAAACAATTAAGAGACTTATATTGACTTTGCACTATGGAAGTTCCAGTTTCCATGTTGCTGGCTCCCATTACTTATTTTCCCCTTTTGTTTCTGCAGATGTTGCCTTTATCACAACTGTGACCTTCCTGTGGAAAGTGTCAGCAATCACTGTTGTAAGCTGTCTTCCACTTTACATTCTCAAGTACTTGAAGCGCAAGTTCTCTCCTCCAAGTTACTCCAAGCTTACCTCGTAAAAGTGATTATATTCCTATGGTTTCTCACTCACACCAGTCTGCAAATTGCATATTCACTGTGCTTTAGTGTCTATGGATTTATGTTGGACTAAAGAAACTTTTAAAGAAAAAATCAAAAATCAAAAGTGATAGCGTGAATAGAGCACAAAAAAGAGGAGGAAACATCTGACACATACAGTAACACAAAAGTATACTAAACAGACTATCAGAGATAAACTAAATTTTCTTCATATTGATTTTTTTTTTTTACTTTCAGTTACTATGATTATAAAATAAAACTGAATTACCTTTGATTTGACAGTGCTTCTGAATGGTTTCATTGCTACTGTAAAGGATCTTTTGCTACTGTAAAGGTTTTTTTCGAACTGTATTTATCTTCTGCAAGTTAAATTGAAAGTTTTGTTATTTATTACATAAATTCCCTTCTTTAATTATTATATAACTTCCTAATTCAAGCCCTTTCTTTTAATGTTTAGATATGGAAAAGCTCATTCATCCATACTTAGTATAACAAACCTAATACCTGTAAATGCCCATGTCTGTATTAGCAGCTATTATTCCTCATCAGACATTGATTAATATGCACTATTTGAATTATGTAATGATGTCTGCATAGCACAGTATTATTTTAGGAGCTGTTGTCCTATTCTGTACTCTCCATTTCTGGCACCAGTAAATTACAGATGTGTGATGTTGACAGCAGTTCTTTAAATGCACATTACAGCCAGGTTGCACAAAAGCTATTTAAAAATTATAAATTCTGTACATAATTCCACAGCACCTATTGATCTGTACAGATATCAAATCATGGCTGCTCAGTAAATATGTTTTAAAGTTCTTATTCATTTTGTATTTGTAAAACTGCAAATAGTGTCAAAGTACATTTCTATATATGAGAAGTCCAGTAAAACTTGTATTAGCTAATATGTTTAAATTGCCTTGTAATCTGTTTACTTAGGTTACTCAGGTAAAAGAAAATAAGAGGAACACATGAACATCATGGTAGGAAAATCTATCATCTTCCGAGTTGTAAATGTTATGTTTTTATAACTTAGTTTGGGTGCAAACTTGTCAAAAAAAAAATTGAAACAATTTTGCTTGTTGTAAGCTGTCAGAGTTGAGTATCTTGGCTGAGTTAGGACACTTTACAGCAGTTGAAGATTTGTTCCAGAAACTCACATACTCTGATGCAATCTGAAGGGTCCAAATCTTGCATACTGACAAGTAGGATATATTAATTTTCCATTGTGATATAACTTTGCTTTCTCAAGAAGTACATATGATGAATTTGGCATAGTCTGTTAATCAGTGGAAAGGAACAACATAAATATTCATGCTTTGTTTATTAAATATTTTTGTGTGTTTTTAAATCCACTTAATACGGATGTCATTTTTATGTTTGACTGTATGCCTTTACAACACAAGTCCTCATTTAGTCTCTTATAACTTTTCCCTTATGCCATTATTATATTGGATGAGTAATATTTAAGTGATAAATATAACTACTTCCTGGGAGAGCAGAGGAAATTGCTGCAGAGTTATTTGGACTCCACCCCACTCCATTAATTTTTGGTTTTAAAGTTTTTCTTACTAGCTATTTACCTGCTTTTTTTTAAAATTTTCATTCCTCATTATGAAAGCAATAAAGCCTCATTTCTACCAAATATTAGTGGTATATGTATTAAATAAACTTCTGAAGTAGAGTTTCCTTTAATTACACATCACAGACTAGTTTGTCCTGTCCCTCTGTGAACTCGCTTCTGTAAACCCCCACAAGATGTCACTGTTCTTGCATATTAGCAAAGCTTTTCTGCATTCGGGCTGGTTTTGCCAAGATGCTCCTGATTTTAGTTCCGTGGTATTTTTGGTGCTGGTTTGCTTTAGTTTTCTGTTTTCCCCAGTAAGTGATAATTGCTTTTAAACAATTAGGGAAAGTCACCAGTGTGCAGTTATGCTGAAACATTGGTGGTGTTTTCTTCAGACCTTTTTGTCTTACACCTTGTGAGCTCACAACCATATGCATACAATTCAGGAGCCAAGAGCTCAGAGCTGGTCATCTTTCATCTATACATCACATCTCTGACATTAGCCAGAAAATGAGGAAAAAAATCAGAAAGTAAACTAGCATGAAGGTGATAGTGTTATTGCAATGCAGCTGTATGAGATACAATTGTATCTATGTGTACAGAATTTACAGTGTAGGTGTATTAATTCTCAGCATTAAAACTCTTCAGGTTAGTGGGACAGCAAATTTATAGGTTCTGTACACAGCTATAAGCCTTTCAAAAGTGGAGTCAGTTCTCCAGGGTGCCTGCTTTCTTAGTATTTTCAATATACATCAAAGGTCCAGTTTCAGCTGGTACTTTGTTTTGAGGACTGTGGAAGCCTGATTCAAGTGACTTACCTTCCTTTTGAGGTTCAGCTTACTAAACACAGATTTAGGCCTTGGATCTGCAAGCTACACCCAGAAGGACCTTAGTTTTATTTAGTATTAAATAAATGTTTACTTTTGTGAACTCTTATGTCAGATAGGTATTTCTGAAATGGTAATCATGTCTGTCTGAAAACGTACTTGGAAAACAATTTCAGAACTGGGATAGAATCTCCAAGGTGTGAACAGGAAATATATCTTCACGAAAGTAACATACAATAACAATATGTGGACCATGTTTAATAAGGACAAGAGCTGAGCCCTAGATTTCCGGTGTAGTTTGATAGAAGAGCACAGGGAAAAAGGAGAAATTCTGAAAAAAAAATCCCTAGTCTGGTAATTGTATTGTTTTTTTCTTATGCTATTCTAAACTTACGTGTTCATGTAACTGCCGGGAAACATTTTACTACACAAGGTATTAGTTTGCAAACAGAAGATAAATTAAATCCTTGCATACTTAACATTAAATCTGTAGCACTTGTCCATGAATGTGAATGTTTACAACAATGTTTTTTATGTTCAAACTGATTTTGCTGACTCATGCAATCAGAATTCAGCTGTGTGGCATCTCCTGTTTTCTTCCTAAGCTTTCAAAGTGGTTGTCAAAAACTCTGCCCCTGCTTTTGCATGTGCATTGGAAGTGTTTGTTACCTTGATGAGCAGCTTCATCTTGAGCAAACCTGTATTGCAAATGTCCTCCTACCCTCCACCTGCAAGAGAGCATGAGCTTAAGCTTTTCTTCAGCCTCCATTTAAAACATGTCTGCAAGAGGGAGCTCTGCAGCTGGGAACCTTTTTAGACTGGACAGCATTTCTGCAGGTATTTAAGCAAGAATTTTGATAGCCACCTATGCAATTAAACAGCTGTTAGTCGTGAGGATCAGCTTCTGTAGGCAAACAGGAGATGATTTTCCTACATATTGCTCTTAGAGGGTACACTGGAGGGTTTCTTCCTCACTGGAGGCTGGGGCTGTGTGAGCCTGATCCACTCTGGCTGGCACATTTACCTCATGAGTGATGGTGAGCCAGGCCTGGGGAAGGGCTCACTGCACAAATGACAGTATAGACTTCCTCAGAGGCTTTGGAGAGGGGCTGTTAACACAGATACTCCATTGTGACCTCTTTTCCTGCTTTTGTAGAGCTTTGTATTCCTGGGGTTTATATTGGCAAAATAATTTGAAAGAGGCTTGCATCTGTTTCGCACTTGCATCCCTTCACATGCCCAGAGTTATTAATGTGGCTCCAACAACTCCTGCAGGGCAAAAGAATTTATTGCAGAATATGTGGGCTCTGGATGGACAGTTCTCCTTAAAAAATGATAGCCACAGAAGGAGAACAGGCTGTCCTGCTCTTGCCTGTGATGCACAAACTGTTCTTGTAGGTCCTGCTTACATCCGTTTGAATTTTAGCTTCCATGGAGTTTCTCCTTATTTTTGCTGGCTAGAAAGGAAAAAATTGGGTCAGCAGTCTCTTATAATACTTAATTGAATAACCTTTCTGTATCTGGGCTGTTATTATTATAACTCAATTGAAACTTGAAGGCAATCAAAAAAGCCCTTCAATATGTTAGCCCCCCGTAGGGAGGAAAATCAGTACAAGTGAACAAAGACAACACGGATCGAACATTATATGTAAATAAACAGGAGGCACAATGTCTTTAACACTGTGTTAAAAAGCGTAGGAATTTCTTTTGTAAACAAAATACACTTAAAGTGAGATACTTCCCAACAAGTATTAACTACCCAACAGATGCCCTCAGCAGGGTTCACAGCTGTTATTGAGAGTGGGAATTTGCTCAGCCAATTGCCAACAAAATCTGCCTCAAACAGGCAATTGTACTGAAAGACCTATTCACTACTTCATCAACCAAAACCATAGTTTGATCAAAATATTTTACAGCAGAGGTGGTGAAAACTGGATGCCATGAACAGAATAATGAGAGCGCGCTCTGCAGTGGAGTTGACAAATTCTGCTTTATTCTTCCATCCCTGACCAGGTTTTAGCAAAACTGCAGCCAAGATTTCTCCTTATTGTCGTCCCCTCCTGTCCTCCAGTGAGCTTTCAATGTGAGATGGTAATCAGCAATAGTAAACCTCTAAATTGCTCAAAAAAAGCAAGCTTGAGAAATTTTGCCTTTGGAATTTAGCCTTCATGCATTGCTGAGCTATGAGAAAGATCATCATCTGCTCTGAGGAGATACTTTGTTCTAGAACTGTGATGCATGATAAGTATTTATGTCCCTGCCTGTATTCTTCTGGCAGTAAACTATCTTTATTTCCTCTTCTCTTGACAAAACTGCTAAGAATAAAAAGAGCTTTGGTTATAATGATCATGTAGCTTTAAGCAAGCAGTACACAAAATAGACCATTGTAATTCTTATTTGTAGAGCTACTTTCCATTGTTTCTCTATAATATACACATCTAGTTTTTTCCATGGGCCCTCTGTGTTTTGCTCTGAGTTCTATGCATGAATTTGATTTTGCGAAGTAAACACACGTTGTGTGGAAGCAAATTATAGATAACTACTTCAAAAGTCTGTTGAAAATTAATTCCTGGCTGGAAGGCTGGGAGTTGTTAATGGATGAGCAGATCTGTAAGGGGTAAGTATATGTACATATGTTTTGTATTTATTGCAATCATCTATTGCCTATTTGAAGGAGAGATCTGGGAATTCTCAGTCAAGGTGCTCCCTTGGGGAAAAGCTCTATGCTGCGTGTGCTCAGTAGAGGAAGATGAGCTGTTGTTTCCCCTGTGTGTAATTGCTGGCTGCTGCCTGCTCTTGCCATTGAATTCCAAATTCGTCTGCAGGAACAGGGCTACATAGGCACTTCCTCCCACAGCTTCTCCTTCCCAGAGTACCTTCTCCCTTCATCAGAATACTGCCTCTCCCACGGTTATCTTGATCCCAACTGAACAGTTTATCCTAGCTGTAGAAGGTAATTTTCCATGTGAGTGTCAAGAGCAGGATAGATGGTATCGACATGGTCTAGTACACCTCCTACATCTCTCCAAATGCAACTAAACCAATTGTAGACAATCTGTGATTTAAATAAATACAAGAAACTCAAGCATGTACAATTCTAGGAAGAGGTGAAGGGAAACAAGACTTAATGGTTTTGAAACTTTTACCCTGTAGCTGTAGTGGTTTTGCCTTGCTTAGTTGCCTTTCAGTTTTTTGCATAATCTTCATGAGAGAGAACAGTAAAATATTTCGTGTTACTAAATTATTAATCTAATCTTTTAAAATATCCTAGCTGGAGGCCTTCACATTACCTTCCTACCTGGCTAGTTGTAATTCTGGTAGGTCCTTTATTTCTGGTGTTGTAATACATGGAGGGTTGAAAGTTGAAAGCAATATATGAGAACATCTGTACATGTTCAGAAACTGGATGTTATAGTGAAGGATGCTAAGATTGAAGAAATAAATATCTTGAAGTGTTTTAATCTTACAATTATTGTATGATTCTATGAAATAAGAGGTGGAAGGAAGAAATCTGCTGCACACAGTAACTTAGGTTTTAGATGCCCTTGTGCAGAGTTCAGAGCAAAAAAAAAAAAAAAAGAAAAAAAAGAAAAACCACATGGCAAATCTTATTTAAAAATAATAAATTCAATAACATTTAAACAAAATAAGCCTTTTAGGATGACTGTGAGACTAACACCTGAATGTCTGGAACTACTGAGGGAAATTATTTTTTAACAACCCATCTTGGGAACACCTGCCTGAAAGAAACAATTCCAGACAGTTAAAATGCCGTGCATTTCTGCCTAGCTCGGATATGAAGTCTGGCCCTGCTTGCATTAGAAGAGATTCTTCCTGACCAGGAATGACCAGGATGAGCTGTCACATTGCACCTCTGTTGTCACATTATCCTGGGAACGGCAACCCTAGAGAGGTGCCCCTCTGCTATGGTCCAGTTGTGCCCACTGGAATGTTGGGAGAC
Source organism: Climacteris rufus (assembly GCA_013398175.1). Classification (NCBI taxonomy): domain Eukaryota; kingdom Metazoa; phylum Chordata; class Aves; order Passeriformes; family Climacteridae; genus Climacteris; species Climacteris rufus. The sequence continues at coordinate 1,879,338 of VZRZ01004300.1, read as the reverse complement.
ACACGTGGAAGCAGGCCCCAGCCAGAGCAGTCCTCCTGTTGTTGAAGCAATTGACTTCTGTGTAAACTGGTTTGTAGTGCTAGAAGGGAAGCAGGGCAGAGAAAAATAAGCTCTCTTTGTATAACATGAAGCAGATTTGGGGGAGTGGGAAAAAGCCAAGCTGCAGTCACAAAACCACGCTGCCAGCTGGCCATCTGTCCAAAAGCAATTACTTGGAGATGGCAGGTGAGGAGGGAGAACAAGGTTATAGCTCAGCTGCAACGCAGAGCCAGCCACAGTCACTGATGTGGTACTCAGCAGCACAGGAGTCTTTCTTCTTGACATGCAGGTAACTCACTGCCAGTGCAGACATATCATCACTGTGAGAGATGGAGTTCACTGCTGGAGAAGCAGGAAAAGGCTTCTTAAAGCAAAGCCTGCCCTAGAGGCAGCTACCTCAGGGCATGGTGGCAGCGATGTCCAGAAGTGCAGAACTTCACATGTTCTGGTCAGACACTGGAAATTCCTTCAGAGGCAGAAGGCTGGGGGAGAAAATTAAAGCATAGGGGGAAACTTCATTTTGACTGAGGCTCAACAAAGACATACTCTCACCCTTCCACCCTGTGCTACTCCGGCCAGCACGATGGAACATCTGGGCTGTGCCATGCTGCGGGATCTGTGCAGACCTCTGTAGCTCCCACCTCCCAGCCCATTGGAGGGAAATCAGAAGGCTGCTTGCAACTATCCTGCAGGAGCCCTGAGCCCAGCCTGTGGGGTTGTCTGGCCCGGTGCCACCCACTGCTTGGTGTGCAGGCAGAGCCAGGCCCCACACACAACATGCTGCTTTGAGCCTGCACTCAGAGCAAGTCACTTGGCACTGCCCTAGGGACATCAGGAGTCTCCCACATGAGCTGCTCTTCCTGCAAACCATCTTGTTTGTGTTTTGATCATTTGATTGACCATATCTTTGTCCTAGCTATTCATCAGCATCTTCCATTCCTGCTTGTGGTGTTCTCCTCTGAGTAACCTGGGTGTCTGGGGCCTCTTTGAAATTGCAGCCTGCTGATCTTGTAGCTGTTGACTCAAGCACAGTCACATCTGCGTGTGGGTCAGGGTTGGTGACTACAGTCAAGACTTCGTTTATTTGTGTTGCATTTATTTTTAAAGATGGGACACAGATTCCATGAGAGAGACTCATCTGGTGATCATGTGAAGAGAGTGACCAAGCAGCTGCTTGTGGCTGAGCTGCTTTCAGGCAAGCTGAATTCAGTATATGCCAGTATATACTGGCAGTAAGGGAGAAATTTTGGAAGGAAGACACCAGATAGAGCCCTTCAGCAACTCAAGGAAAACACGAAAAACAGAGGCTTCTCTATAGTCTTTCTTGTTACCTGCCAGTCCTGTTTGAGTCACAGACATCTCCCAGCTCTTCTACTTTGCGTCCCTCCTTTTTTGGTTTGATACTTTTCCAAGGCATAAAAAATGTGGGAACTTGACTTAAGAGGAAGAAAAAAGGGGAACTGCTTGCAAGCCTGGAATACAGCAGTTAATCAGGTTCATATTACACATATTTCAATGAGAATATCAAAACCTGAGGCAGGAACTAAAAACTTGAGATACGAGGCAAGTCAAGGCGGAAAACTAATAATTTCCATCGTTTTGCCCATACAACAGTTTCTACGCCCAGTCTGTTCCACCAGAAGTGATTGGTGATTTTAAATGCTACTATTTTTAAGATGTTTGTTTTGTAAGTAGGAGGCTGGTTTCCAAAAAAATGCTAAATATTCACTGTACACTGAGTCTCTTAATAAGTCTCAAGCTGGGCAACCAAAACTATCAGTCGGACAGGAATAAAAGCACGGTACAGGAGCAACAAATAGGTAATTGTTATTCCCATTATGAACCCAGAGTAGGATGCTGGCTAATTCACATTATTCAGAGAGAGAGAAAGAGCCTCTTTGCTCATTAAGAGACTGGAAAGTTAAGAAGTTTTGCCATCACTGAGAATTCATGGAAGTGAGAAAATATGACAATACTAGTGAGAGATAGTGAGACAGGGCTAGAACCAGTCTGTGAAGAGGAAGGTCCTAGGACCTCCCCACCATGACTTGGGAGGAAAGAAATGGTGCCTTTATCTTAGAAGGAGGCAGAATTTTCATCAACGTGGTAAATCTACTAACTTAAAATCTTGGGCATATCGGGGCTCGATAGTGTCATTTACACAAGGCATGAAGGAAGGACTTCTTCACTTTTACCCTGAGACTTGATCGTCCTCCTTGTTTGAGTGGCACTTCACCTTAAGGGCTGCTTCACCTGGGTTTTAATTTTTTTCATGAAAATACAGTGTGAATTTCTACTATACTCAGAAGTGGTCACTGTGTAAGTTATTTGGTTAACTTGGGTGCAATTACATACCTGTCACTCAATTTTCTTCTCAACCTCCAGGTTAGTCCAATCTTACACAAATATGTGCACTTCTGAATAGAGGAAATGCATCTCCAGGGGCTTCTGTGTGGCTGGGTACAGTTCTGAGCGGGTCCCCGGCTGCTCTGCTCCCTTCCCTCGCCCCGGGAGATCCCCGGTGATCAGCTCTTTGTTGTACCCGGGTCCCAGCCCGCGACCTGCTCGAACGCCTTTTGTTAGTCCTGTCCATGCAGAGCACAGCGTCGCTGTCAGAGGTGACTCGTGTGGAACTTAAGCGATAGAACGGGAGCTTCTTAGCACCGCATTCTGACTGAAGCGGCTGTAAAGGGTTCCAGAGAGCCGGCGGTGGGGAGAGAATGTCTGTACAACTCTCCGTGCCAGCACAGTTTCACCAGCCGCATTAACCCAGTCGGAAGCAGTACCTGCATCCTTTCCCTTTCCAGTTCAGCATCCGTGCTTTCCAAAGATGGTCTCAGTTTGAATGATTGATGCTTTTAAGCAGATAAGAGTCAATATCAGTACGGGGTGTTTTCCTTTGCTAGTTTATTTCTAAGGGAGTTTCTTGTGAAAGCTGGTGTTTTTACATAGGCCAGAAGGGGGCGGTGCAAGCCAACAAATCAGTAAAATTCCACATCCATGGTCATAACCAAGGGGAAAAATCCCTCTTTCCAGGTACACGGCGCTCGTTTTCTAAAACTGTGTTTCCATGGTATGGGAAAGAAAAGTGTCCTGAACGTTTAGTCTTAACTCTTTCCGACGAGACAGAAATCAATGTTGTAGAAATAATTTCATTCCAGTTCAGTCACTGTCGAACACCATCCCCCCAAGTCCTGCCACCGGAGATGCAGTCTCCACCTGACAGCTCATTTATTTATCAGTGCAGGTGTTGAAAGGTGGAGGGGTTTCTGCCAGCAGTCTGTCTAGGCTGGCTTCAAACCAAAGGCTTGGGTGTCCGTAGCCCTCGCCCTCTGAGGCAAGTTTGTGGTTTCTATTGAACTTTTAATTGGATGAAGGGAGGAGAAAGAGCCCTTAAGAGAAAACTACCCCAAGAAGTGTTTATTGTGATAATCTCTGGATGGTGGAGGCAGCTGGCTCAGGACAGACTTCATGTCAAGGTCCTCATTAACCACTTTTTGCCAGATTTGCTGACCGCTAGTGCCAAGTATCAGAAGCGATGCTATCCCATGCTCCTGGCAGAACAGCATGTTTCAGATCAGTAAGACACTCCCCTCCTCACCACTTCTGAATCAACAAACTCCACAAGGCTCCTCTGCCAGACCCAGCACTGCAGTGTGGTCTCTGAACCAACATCCTGACAGTCCTTCCCCTGCCTTCTCCTGTCCCCCTCCAGACCTTCACAACAATTTTCCTGGAAGACCCTCATCACTAAACTGGGAGCCCGTGCTTTGGCCCCTCCATTGTTGTCTCAAACGGATCTCTTACTACCCTGCCTTTACCCTCCTCTGGCCTGCCACTGATACCAGTCTTAAATGCTGTTCCTCCAAGCCACTCCCAGGATTTAAGAGGTCTTTCACTGGGCTTTGTACTTAGGCAGGGATATCAAAGCCCTCCGCCAGACAAAGTTTTACCCTGAGATCACCAAGTCTAGCTAGCCATGCACTCTAAGCAGAGGGGAAGCCTCTGTGTGTGTGTGTGTGTGTATGTGCCCATGCATGCACAGTTTCTGAGGTCTCTTTCTGCCTAATCCTGTGGGTCACTCTGTACCTGGTGGCATTCAGAGAACAGTGACAAGAGCTCCCAGTCATGGTGCTCCAGAGTTCCATGCAGTGCTGGACCTCTGCAGCCCAATGACAAGTGAAGGAGCTTTCTGTGGGGAGGAGGAGAGGCCATATGTGGGTGGGAATGGCTTTTCTTTGTCCTGCGAGAGGTTGCTGGCTGCTTCTGTGAAATTGGTCCGCATCCACTTATTGGAGTGCAGCCAGCGAAACTTGGAGCCAAATCCCAGACTTCCAGACTTGACAGCTTTGACTCATGTAACTTGAGAAACACCAAGAGAAGTATTGCATTGTGGCACAGCTCTTGCAGACCACTCAGGGCATCAGTGCTGGGCAGCCCGCAGGTAGCAGCCCTTCAGCAGTAAATGCAAGTGGCTTTCACCTCAGAGGCTCACCTCTAGTGACAGATTCTTCAGCTGAAAACCCAAAGGCAATTTCTGTGAAACAATTCCGTGAAACAATTTTCAGCCCCGGTCTTTAGTCTGTCTTTTCACACCTGCCTTCCCCAGAAACAGTTTGGTGGAGAGGTCCAGCCTGCATCAGTCACTCTGGGAGGTTGTTCTGCCACTGTCCTGCCTCTCAGCTTCACAAAGGCATTCCTCCCTGCACAGATCTGTCCATGCCTTTCTCTCTTGCACCACATGCACATCCATGGGGAGCCTCCTTCACCACAGTTAAGACACTTCTTTAATTTCATCATTTACTTAGTGTGCTTAAAAAGCAACCTGAAAATAAATGTAATTGGACTCTTGGGAGGAAGATAGTAATGAGAGGAAAGTCCTGGGAGCAAAGGAGGAGAAGAGATTAATTTGTATCATCTTCATGGTTTTCTGTAACTGTTCCAGGCTTGCATTTGATATATCTGCATTAACTTGAAGTGGAAGAGTCTGTGGATGAGTCCTGAGGCACAGTGCAGACCCAGAGCCTGGTGTGGGGAGGTTGTGGGGTTTCGTAACCCTTGTGGTTTCGCTGTTGTGTTGAAACACAGTTCAGAGCAGAAGAATCATGAGGTGCTTTTTGGCATTTTTCGTAGCAATGAGGAAAATAATTCTCTAGCTTTTCAGAGGTGAGAGTCTCATATTTGAACTGCTGGGGCTGTGTTCATCATGAAAAACTTTTCCATGGCTTTTGGAAGGTCCTGCTCTACAATGCATGCCAAGGAACTGCAATGACTTAACACATTTGGTTTTCAAGGACTCAGCTGAAAGATCCTAGATAGAAGTTTGACCCTACTAATGCTTGCAAATATACCTTGTTCTAGTTGCCAGTGAATTTGCACTCTCACATACAGCAACAGATGCAAAAGAAGAGATGGGGTTCTTCCTGAGACTTTCTGGTTCTGCATACGCATTTGGAAATCAATTTAATGCATTTTAATTGCCTATTTTTCTCCTTGGTTTTCTCTTTACAGCTACACACCAGAAAAAAAAAAATAATAAGGTAGAGTCTAGCCAAGCAGACTGCTAATGAGGAAGCTTGACTCGAGAAGATTTTAATTTTCAGCATTTGTTCTTCAAGATAGCTACTTTGGCATGCAGGGATGTCACAAAACAGGAATGCTGCTAGTGGAACAAAGGCATGGGCCTTGTACATCATTTTGATACACAAACAACCAAACATACGCTTGACCAAACTACAGGAGTCTGGCAATCCCTTTCAGGTTGCTGGCCCCCTCAGTCAAATCACTCCTATAAAGAAAACTCGCATTTTTTGCATGAAACATGGTGTGAAAAGAATGAGGGAGATAAAATTCAAGCCATGAAAAAGGTGTATGTTCAAAGCCCAATCTCTTGTCAGTCTTTCACGATCCCTCAGGCAAAGAGAAGCTTCTGTCTCTGCCACGTTGATCAAAATGCTTCTCAGAAATCCCCCATCCATGGGGCATTTCTGTGAGCAACCAGAGTTAGCCAAGGTCTGTGGCATCTCTGGACAGCCAGAGCAGGCTCAATAGCACAAAGTTGTGCTGGGAGTTGGGATCAAAGTCAGCCCACCACCAAGGTGCCCCTGACACCACAGCTAGAGCAGCTCAGCTGTGACCTTGGTACCACTAAATACTGAATTTGAAACTTGCCATCCCTGCTGAAGTAGTGCATTGCAGGCAGCTGGAGACATCTATGTCACCATCTCCAGCATAACCCTTCATCTCCAATAGCACACAGTTTCTATCATTTCATCTTTTAGGTTGAAAAGCTGCAAGTTTTATTCCTGGCCAAGACCCCTGCCTTTGGAAAGGCTGAGCAGCTCAATGTTTGGTGAAAGTAACAGCAGAGGAGAGTATATTGCTTTACACAATTGGGCATCATTACCAACTTTATATCAAATGTAAAGGATGCTCCTCAACAGGGCACAGCCACATTAAATCTTGGCATCACATTTCATCACCTGGAAAATATTTCATTTCTCCCTCAATACCTCTCATCCCCTGGGTTATCCTATCATGCTGCAAGCACAGCGGAAAGGGGGAGCAGGGACTGGTGTTTGCAAGCATCTGGCACAAGGGGCCATAGTCAAAATTGCTGCTAGAGTAGTCCAAATCCTATTCATAAAGTTTGTGAAGGTGAGCCCAGAAAAGTTTAAAGCAATGATTTTGTGTTTGCTGGAGTTTAACAAGGTTACTGACTCTGCATCAGAAAATGAGGTCAGTAAAATGTATACAAGTATTGGAGTATCAATATTAGAAGGATAAAGTCGGGTTAGCGAAGAGAGAAGTGCAATAAATAGCACTGTGCAGCAGAAGAGAGCTTACAGGGCAGATCTCCCGGGGCTCAGGGCCGGGACTTGCTCTGCTTAAGAGTTTTGCACAAATGAGCCCGATGTTGGCGCGAAGTGCCGCGTGTCCAGATGCGGATTACATCATGATAGGAGGAGAGGCTGCTGATACATTTCAGGAACGCACTAGACTACAGGAGGATTTGGAGACACTGGGGGAACAGGCTAATACAAAGGAATTCAATATTACACAATGGAAGGTTATTCATTTAGGGAGAACCAATAGCACATTTAAATGCAGGTTTAATGAGCTAGAGCAGGAGGAAACTAATGAAGGCAAAGACTCTGCTGGTGCTGAGGAGCAGTAGGAATAGCAGCAGTCTGACAAGTAAATAATAGCGCAGCTAAGATATTGGAAATGAGGGTTCATGCTGCAGCCAGGGAATCCAGGGCTTCACATGGGGTCACTCATTCCATGTGGCAATGAGGGTGCTCTCAGCACGGAACTTGAAGTCTGATAGAGACGAAGGCTACAAAGGGTACTTCGCTGCTGGCCCTGTTCCGTGCACAGGGACATGGAGCCTTGGATCTAAAAGAAGATGCTTTCATATCCATAGAAGTGAAGGTAGCTGAGGACATGGCCGGGCTCCCAGGACACTGGGTTGTGACCACAGCTCAACACATGCTGCCTTTGGAGTAAATCAGCTCAGTCTAGGTCTCCTCTGGCTGTGGGGGGAGATGCACTCAGGGATCAGCTACTGGCAGAGAGTGGAGAATGAGAAGGACTTACAGGAGCCTATCACTAAAAGCAGATCTTCCAGGGGATGTAGAGCTTGTGGGCTAGGCAACAGGGAAAGGAGCCCCTTTTGTAGTGGAAGGGCATGTGCAGCCTTTCCTGACTCCTGACCATCCAGACTCAAGCACTGTCCCCTGGACTGCCAAGTGAAGCAGCACTTCTGCAGATGCAGCTAGCCCAGGCTTTGTGTCCATCTTCCTGAGTCACCACTTCCATGAGGCCTCCTGTAGCAATCCCACTCCCTCAGATGAAACACAGACATCTAGAAAAAAATGCTTTGGACTGCCTGAGAATGAAGGTGTGATCCTGTGCCTCGGAGGATGGATGAGGTGAAAGCCGCCATCCCCACAGTGTGCAGGAACTGATCCCTACTACAGGTCCCAGTCTGCCACAGACATCGTAAATCTGGTGTTTCCCTTCCCAAGGAGAAGGGAAGCTGCTCTGCTGCCAGCTTGAGTCCCTGTGTACCCAACCAGCCTTTCTTTCATTAAATACTTTTGAGTGAGGCAAAAAACCTGTTACCACCCTTTGTACCAGCAACCGGGGAATTCTGAAACTTTAAATATTTTCAGAGTTAAAATACATTGCCTGGTACAAAATCTCATCACTGTTTCTTTGCAAGTCTGGCAATACTGCACAAGTACAAACAGAGAGTTAGACATGCTCCTATGTTTCAACCACCCTGCATTGCACATTGCATCAGCAGTGTCCAGGAGGAAATGCAGAGTATCAGGATTTTCACTGTTGATGGTTCTTTTGGCACGTGAAGGGAGTTCCTGAATTGCCTTGGTGGAACCTAGGCTCAAGCAGCAGAGACGGAATTCAGCCCACTGCTGGCACCCACCTCCCCTGGGCCTGCTGTGGAGAGGACATGCTGCACATCGACCCCAGCCAGCAGTGAAGCTTCTACCCTGTACCTGCCCCCGGTCTGGGTTTGTGCAAGGGGCCAACTCAAAAGGAAACAAAGGGGCACTGATGCTGCATGTACCATCATGAAATCATTTCTCTGAACTAATGTCTCAGTTTAATTCAGTCGCAGCTTTCTGTATATGGGTCTGGTGTGGCTGTCTGATGTCTGTCTTGATTTTAAAAAGTCGGTGTCTGAACAGATGACTGTAGCTCCAAAAAGGTTTAAGGTCCTTTGCCTGCAGTCACTGGCTGCGTTCCTAAACTGTCGTTTAAAAAGAGTCCACTAAATCAAAAGCCAGGTAAATCAACAGAGCACTCAACGTCGTAATGAGACCGGTTATAAGGTAAATTACAACATTATTCAAGCACACAAAATTCCTCCTCTGGCATTTGTCCTGCTAAGTGCAATGCACCTTAAAAGTGGTGAAATGATTTCTGGCAGTCTCTGAAAGAGGCTGTGTCAGGGGGATGGGAGGCTGAACCCAGCCTCTGCCTTTTGCACCAACTTCTAACTGGGGGGCTCCAGGCAGCAGCCGGCCACTGCTCAGGTGTCTTCTGCCTTGTTTGAAAGGTTTATGGATGGGTTTTCAAAAAGGTGCTGTACCAGCCATAAACACTGGCCATGTGCTGTCTCAGTTCCCAGCAAATCTTGTTAAAATTTTCAAAGCAGGGGACTAGAAAGACTTTAATTAGGGACTTGGTTAGGGAGGCTTGAGACTTATAAATCTTTTGTTACAATGAATGAAATTCTGAACAGATGCTGATGCTTTTGAAGCTGCCAAGACCCAAAAGATGGGCACGCAGACCCTAAGGAGATGGCCACTATTACAAATGTTAGATATAAAAGGATAGAAGGGCAAGAAGCCAAAACAGAACAAAATTTCCATGCAGAGCATGGGTGGCTTTTTCTGATCCATATCTTGGATTTGGGATTCTGTGCATTTATTCTAAGAAAATGTTTGATATTGGTAAACACTGGAGAGAGAGGTTCCCCCCACCCTGTTTTCAAAACACTTTTGTGTAGACAAAGTTGAAAGTTTTCATTTTACAGGACACAGCCCAATGAAACAATTCGCCCCAAGTCTTGCAAGCAGCTCAGGATGCAATTCAGGCACAGCCTTTTGTGCCATGCTCCTAACCTGCATCCTCTGGTGAGGCGAGAACGAAGGCGTTTTGGTTGAACTCGAGGTTCCCTCCAAAATACTGTCACTACTGAGTACAAAGCTCCATGCAAACCATCCCTCCCAGACTGCTGAGGCCCAAGGAAAACGAGCGAAAAGGAAAATGGAGGAGGGATTCACACACTCGCATAACTTCACATAATATGAAACTGATCTAGTGAACACGAATCAGACTCTTTGGTGATTAAAACATTCTGTATAAATACTCTGCAGTATTTTTTAAAGGATAACACTATATGCAAGAGCTGAGAACAGGGGGCAAATTTACTGCTTTGCTTGCAGAGACAAGCAGAAGGGGTAAAAGTGGTCCAAAAGCACTCCTTTAAGCCTGCATCATTTGTCTCCTTCCTGCAGCAAAGGAGCGGCGTGCGTGGCTCAGAGGAAGCATGTGTCAGATGGCCAAGCTGCACAGGGAATGCCAACATGGCCCTGGGGCTCACGGGCAGCTCCAGCACTGGGGGGTACAGCCCCACAGTCACCTGCAGTGGGAAGCACTCCAATGCTGGGGCAGCAGTCCTCACATGTCTCGGAGAGAAGAGAGAAGGAAGGCTCCTTTCCTAGTCCTACTCTCCTTCCTTCTACAATATGCAGATTTTTTCTCCTTGTGATTTCTCCAGTACAAACTGATTGCTGTCAGGGGAGTGGAAAATGGGTGGGAACCCAAAAAGGCTCTGTCCTAAGGCAGAGGCTCCTGTAGCCTGCTCTGTTCCCCTTCTTAGCAAACGCTTATGCCAGTCCCGCTGCTTTCCCATGGCAGAGCTGCAGTGCACCAACCACACGGTCTCCCACGAGCATCGCCTCGACGTGCAGCCGCACAGACAAGTTTCTCTGCCTGACCTGGGCCACACAAGCCATTGCACGGTGCCAGCTGAGGAGGAAAGGTAGAGCAGGGCAGCCGATTAACCTAATTACTGGTTAAGTGCTGCAAGTGCTCTGTTTTCAAGCACAGCTCTGTGCAGGGGAAGGGAGCAGCAGTTCACCCCCTCCCCCTTGCTGTGGGACACGTGGATGGAGGGGGCTGCGCAGGGAGCCCGTGCAACTCGGTGGTGGACATGGGCTGTGAGAAGAGAGGGGCCAGCGGAAGCACTCCTGGGGAAAGCTGGAGAAGGCTGGCTGCATGGCAGTGAGAGGGCGAGACATGTCCTGGCACAGCACTGGTGACAAGAGAGGGTTTCTAACTGGGCTGCAAGCCTGCACAACCCTGTGTATCCAGTGGAGCAGAGCCTGCTGAGGTCCCACCAGCTCTGCTGGGATTTACCCGTTAGGAATGGTCAGCGAGGGACTAGACATGGGCAGGAGGAGCCCCGTGTCTGGTCTCAGTGCACGAACTGCCATGAAGTGATTCCCACACGGGAGAAAGAAGGGTGGTGCACAGTGAAGCAGCAGCAGCCACATCTCCCTATTGTCCACTGCCAACCTCTCCCACGCGTGGGCTGTGGTGGGCAGTGTGTCCAGGGGGCTGCTTGGGATGAAGCTAAACGTGGAGTCCTGCCTCTTGCATCTTCCCTGGGAGGCAAAGAATCTCTGCAGAATCATCAGCCCTGCCTCAAAGGGCAAGGGGGATGCTGATACTGGTCCCTGCTAACCCAGTGCTGGAGGTCACTCAAAATGACTCCAAATACTTCTATTACTTCTTTTTTTTTTTCCCTTGTTTTTTCTTCTGTTGAAAGAAAATGCGGTCAAGTCCAAATTAATGAAGGCCGATGGCGGCCGTGGCAGTTACAGGCAGGATTTCGGCAGGAGATGTAGGGAAGTGAAGCAAACGGGGCCAGCCGGCGTGCGAGCCTCGGTGGCAGCACAGGACAAGGGACCCGGCACCGAGGACGTGGCTTTTAGAAACGCCGGGGCGCGTTTGCTACAATGATCCACTGAAACAACAGCCGTCTAAAAATAAGGTTGTTTTCTGTACTAAGCTCCTTTTAACTTCGTTAGTCATCACCCGCTCCCAAAATAAGCTCCGTGTAACAGTCTCTCCTAGTAGCGGCTGTAAACAAACTCGGGGAGGCGGGAGGGAGGCGCAGG